>JAQZBX010072136.1:0-15133 GCA_029593785.1 Cabassous unicinctus | reverse complement strand
AAAAAAAAAAAAAAACTAAAAAATTTCAGTGCCCATAGAGCTTTATTGGAATGTAGCTATGCCCACATGTTCTCTATGGCTGCTTTCACTCTACAATGACAGAGTTGAGTAGTGACCACATGGCCTGAAAAGCCTAAAATATTTATCTGGCCCTTCACAGAAAAAGTCTTCTGACCCTTGGTCTAGACCACTGTTTCTCAAAATTCATTTTATAGAACCTTACCAAAATCTATGAGGGGTCCTTGAAGGAAGAGTCCCATGTCAAATAAGTTTGGGAGATTATTCATGTTATATGCCTGCCTTAGTGATAGCTAATGCACATTAGCTTATTAAAGGTCTAAAATTCCTTATGTTTAAAAAATTAAAAAGTTGAACCTGGTGCTTCCCAACCTCATTTGAAGATGGATCCAGTTTTTCCACCTATATTTGTAAACATCCCTAGAATACATCTTGGAAAACACTGTTCTGGATCAATCTTCTCTTTACCCTCTTGAAATATATCTGTCCTGTGTGCCATTCCTTTAGGTCCATAACTGAAAGCTCTCACTTTGGAATCAAGAGAAGAATCCTGTCTCACAATCTGAACTAAATTTTTCAACTTACATATTTTCATATGGTCTTTATGAACAAGTCTTCCCAAGCTCCTCAAATATAAGATGGGGATAATGACTGTCCCCTTGAATATCACATGGCAGTGTCATAAGGACAAGGGAGATAAGGTACATGATAGGTTCCTGATTATCAGAACATGTTATACAGAGATAATGCATTATTTTTATTATTACCTCAAATCAGGAGATCTGCAATAATCTGCTAGAGTCTGTTCAACTCCATTTTTCCTCTCAACTATTTCTGTATATTGCTGCCAAACTCATTTCCTAAAACTACACTTTTTAAAAATATCAATCCTCTACTCAATTATTCAATCACTCTTACTGCTAAATGCAGTGTTTATAAATTGAGTTCTACAGAGTCATAGGGCTCCATAAGCTAACTTGGGACCACTAAAGGTTTATATCCCTTTCTCTTGAATTTGGTTGGGTCTTTTGACTATCTCAACCAATAGAATATGGCAGGAGTGACATTCAACTTCCAAGGCTAGATCATAAAAACATCATGCACTTCTACCTTGTCCTCTTGGAACACTATCTCTTAGAAACCTAAGAGAGAAACCCAAGCACTCTGTAGACAGGGCCATATGGAGAGAAACAAGGCTTCTGACCCACAGACATGACTGAGTTCCCATCTGATAGCCAGCATCAATTTACCCATTGTGAGCCCTCCTCAAAGCATATCATCCAGCTTCCAGTCAAGCTGCCAAAGCTGATCCTACATAAAGCAAAGAAACCATGCTGAGCCTTGCCTATATTTCAGATTCATGAGCAAAATAAATGATGTTGTTTCAAGCCACTATGTTTTGAGATGATTTGTCATACATCAATAGATAACTGATACAATATGTAGCTAATATAAATCTTAAAGGCAGCAGCACCGAAGATGAGCTATGAGAATTGGGGTGAGACATTTTACTGACAAACATCAACAAACACTCATGTGTTTGAGTATGAAAGAAAAGGTCCTCTGTTCATAAAGCAAGCCAACCACATGGTTAGTCATAAAAGCAGCACACTGTGCTGTATCAAGGGTTAATAATAAAAGAAAGAAATGCAGGAACTACTGCAATTAGCTTCTGTAACTGAGAACATTGTAAAAGGGATTTCACTTGCTAGGGATAACAGTTGAGGTGGATAATGTCAGATCTGAGCTTAAATTTTTTTTTTAACTTTTTTTTTTCAGAGTACCTCAGTGGGAAATCAAGCCACCTTCTTTAGATAATGTCACTCTTAGTCACCAAATCCTGCCTGGAAAATCAGTTCAAAAGATGAGCTATAATGCTTGACTTGTGGGACTTCTTCTGAAAGGCCACATTTCTATCTCTCCCTCCCTTGCTTTTAAAATGGCCTTTCAGAGTCCTGAAGGATTTTGACAGATCAAAAGAGCCAAAGAAATAGACTGTGTAAAAGCACCTCCGGGATGGATTGGAAATGATGCTGTGAGTGATTAGAACAAGAATGAATCTAGCAGTTTATTGAGAATTACAGGAGTGTCCCAGGATCACCACACTGAACCCCTCTGGATAAATCAGAGAGTTCAGGGAGGCTCAGGAAGAAGAGTCTATATCTAAGAGCTCCCCAGCATCAAATTTCAACCACATTGAGGTTCACTGTCATAGTTATTTTCCCAGGCATAAATCGGAGAACTTCGCCTGCCAATTCCTACCATTTAAATCACTTTTTTTAATATCTTATTTTTATTCGGGTCATTGGTCAGGTAAAATGACCAAATTCTCCTCAAATAATTATCTACAGAAAATACTTTTTCCATATACATAGATTCTGATCTGTGTTGGAATATTTTTAGTAAACTTTTAAATTGAAGTATAACATACATGCAGAAAAATGCACACATCATAAGTGATGGGTGAAGTCTCACAGAACACACCCATATGACTATAACTGAGTAGAATTTCTAGTATCCTAGAGGCCTCCCATAGGCCCTCTCCCAGTTATTACCCACCTCAATGCTCCCATTGCCCACCACAAGGGTGACCAATATTCTGACTCCATGAAAGTTTAGAATTTGATGACCAATCCTGTTCCCTTTATGAAACATTATATGGCAGTGTATGCTGTACTTCGCTTAGGGTCACACTGATCCCTTCTCTTTTTTCCTGATTTCTCTTCCTAGTTTCCAGGCCATGGGATGCCTCCTCTAGATTTCTCATGGAATTCAATGGAGCATGATCCGGTGAGCAAGGAAAAAAATGTAAACTGCCGGGCCTGGAAGATACCTTAGAGATAGATCCTCTAGTTTGAATCCAATTTCTCTCAATTTATAGAAGAGAAAACTGAGGCCCAGGGAGAGTAAGTGGGTTACCTTAGGAACATCACTTGTTAAAGGCAGCTCAGGTCTATAACATTTTCTTCTGTACAGCAATGTCTCCACACCACCCTTCTAACACATATAACTAAGAAGGAGGAGACAAACCAACTTACGTTCAGCTGGGACATTGTCCCAGTGAAAGGAAGGCAGGCCAACCAAACTTTCTCAAGACCCTTCTCCACTACCCATCTTTTGTTCTAGACCTAGAGACTGAATTTCCACTAGGCTACAAAGGTGAGGTACAAAGTGTGATCCATGAGGAGGTATAATGTATTCCAAATGAACTGCATGAATTTTCCAATTTATCTAGACAGAAATCCTGGGAATATGTGTGAGAATGGATATTAATGTGTGGGATTAAGGTACAAGGAATATAAGATTGGATCCGGCTGAATTTATTTATATGGGCCCTGTATTAGTCAGCCAAAGGGATGCTGATACAAAGTACCGGAAATTGGTTGGTCTTTATAAAGAGTATTTATATGGGGTAGAAGTCCACAGTTACCAGGCCATAAAGTGTAAGTTTCTTCCCTCACCAAAGTCCATTGCCACATGTTGGAGTAAGACAGCTGCCGACATTTGCCAGGGTTCAGGCTTCTTGGGTTCCTCTCTTCCCGGGACTGTGTTTCTCTCTGGGCTTAGCTCCTCTGTTTCCTCCACAAGGTCAGCTGTAGACTATGAGGCTCTCTAGGCTTTGCTTCTCTCCACAAGGCCAGCTGTAGACTCTCAGGCGAAAGGCTCATCTCTATCCCGGGGCCTTCTCTCCTTCCTCACCAGAACTCCAAAATCAAAACTGCTTCAACATTGTTCTTTGCCATGTCTTTTATATTTGATGCCTGCCCCACCAAGGGATGGGGCTCAACACCCTACTGACATGGCCCAGTTAATGCCTTAATCATAACTTAATCATGCCCAGATTAGCAGACCAGTTTACAAGCATGATCCAATATCTATTTTTGGAATTCATAATTACATCAAACAGCCAAACTGCTTCAGGACCTCTAAATAGAGTTTCTGGATTCAGTGGTGTAGCTCAAGGGGTTTAAAGAGTTCTAACAATTTATTTGGGTGGTTGGCTGAAAAAAGGACCAAAAAGTGGCCTACATTACCTGAGGTCAAAATGCCAGAACTGCTCTGGTATAATGTGGATGAGGGGATCCAATGACTTAGAGTGATTGGAATGTTAGAGTGGATTTATCATATAAGACCTGTTCATCCACCCCAGGAATGTCCAGAGGACATGCCTCTGACATGGGTTGGCTTTTACAATGGGGATTTATTAGCTTATAAGCTTACATTTTCAAGGCTGAGAAAAATATCCAAATCAAGTCATCATCAGGGGAAGCTTTGTCCCTGAAGACCAGCTGCCACTGATTCTGGACTCCTCTATCACATGGCAAGATACATGGTGCCTTCTGCTGGTCTCTCTCTTCTCTTCCTGGTCTCCTTGCTTTCAGCTTCTGACTTCCATGGCTTTCTCTCTGCTTCCATGGCTTTCTCTCTGTATTATATTCTATCTTTCTATTTAAAGCAGTTTTATTGAGATGTAGTCACATACCATACAATCTATCTAAAGTGTATAATCAATGGCTTTTAGTATAATTGCAATGTTGTGCATTCATCACTCTACATTCTCTTTTAAAGGACTCCAGTAATAGGATTAAGACCCATCCTGGGCCAAACTTATGGAAGTAAGCTAATCAACAGGTTCCACCCACAATAGGTTCACAACTACAGGAATGGACCAGTTTTTTTAAAAAATGATTTTCTAGAGTATGTACAAACCACCACAGCTTATATGATTGTGGAAGCTGGTAAATCCAAATTCTGTAGGGCAGACTGGAGGCTGGAAATTCTAGTAAGTGATATTGAAGTGTAGAGTCTGAGTTTCTTAAGGGAAGCCAGAGTTGATATTCAACTCTTGAGTCCAAAATCCATAGAGAGGCCAGCAGACTGGAAATTCAGAGAGGAATAGAGGGTATAGTCTTGAGGGAGAACCTCTTCTGGAAACCATTTTTCTTATTCTTAAGGCCTTCAAATGATTGGATGAAGTCCACCCACATTACTGCTTTACTTAAATCATATTACATATACTTAAAACCATCTTTTTTAGATGCTAATCACATCTATGAAATGCATTCACAGCAAAACCTAGGTCACTGTTTGACCAAACAATTGAACATTATAGCCTAATCAAGTTGACTCATAGAATTCACCATCACACTTCCCAAAATTTCAGCATTTGTCCTTCTTATAAATATTTTCTCTTCTTACAAAAGCAAGTCATATTCATGGCAAAGACTTTCAAAGAGATAGAGAAGAAAAAATATAAAAAGTCACCTTTTCCTGTCATCCAGAAATAACAGCCACTGGCATGTTGTTTATTGCTCAAGTCTTTTAATGTATATTTAATGAAAATGAGCTCATTTTGTACATACTGATTCAAAATAGAATTTTTTTTTCACTAAAGGTAGCAATTTTCCAGTGTTGAGTTAAATGCAATTTGGCCTGTATCAGCACTTCCCAGAATTTGTTCCACAGAACACTAATTCTGTGGGCAATTAATAGACCTTTGGAAAAAGTGGGGAGGTGGTTTCCCATTTGGGAAATGGGAAATGCTGAGTTATATACAGTTAAACACACTTCTTCATCTCAGGGATTCTGAGTGTCTTTAATTTGCTGTCCATTTCTCATGGACATTTAAGGTCTGATTTTTTCCATTCCCAAAGAACTTTTTCAAGTTTTGGTGCAAATATATTACTTGGGGGGGGGGCGTGGAATTCTAACTTAAGTTCCCAGTAGTTGCTCTTAACATTGTTTTGCCTTAATTATTATATTTTAATGGATAACATTTAACTTTAAGGAGGAGAGTGGTAATATATCATTGGTTGAGAACAGTGGTCCACTGAGAAAAAAACAACCAATGTGAACCTTCTTTGATATACTGGTTTAAGATTTTAATATTTTTCAATGAAGCTTACTTAGCATTGTTTAGTTCTTTTAAACAAAATGTCTATTTTGTGTAGTACTAAGGTCCACAGGAGTCCACAGTTAGAATAGGCTATCCCTATGATGAAATCCAATCTCAGACTTTCTGCTGAGTCATTGCTGGTGTATCATGGTGCAACATAATTTAATTTTCATTTTGTCTAGAACAAAGACAGAAGTTCATGGGGATATACTTAGTTATTTTTATACACCGCTATGAGATCTTTGGGCAACATGGTGGTCAGATCAACCTCAGAAAGCTGGCCATCCACAACCCTGGTTTGAGACACTTCTTCCAAGTCAAACCTGGTCAAAGCCAAGCACAGGGAAGAGAACCTGACCCTGGAAGAGCCTGTCTAGGGCATTGTGATCCCCTAAACCAATCAGATTTAGAGGCTTGGCTATAATCCAGAGAGTCAATTAATTGATAATGAGATTGGACCCACAGAGTGATATGGAAGAAGAAAGAGCATCAGTCACATAAGTAGATGCACACTAAGGTAAAGATGCAGGAACCAATTTTTGAGCCCCTCCAAGTACTAAACAGCCTCCCAGGCCTCAACCCATGAGTCCCCATCACCATGTCACCATGAGGCCTGACTGCAGTTTCCCTGAGTGAGGCTGGCCACAGAGTTGACATTCTTGCTTTTCTCATTTCTCTAGATATCTTCATAATGAAATCCCCTTGAACAATATTAAGACTGTTCCTTGCAATGAGAAGAGTCTAGCTCACACAACTCACAAAAACTGGTGACTGTTCTTCCTTCCTATTGCTTCCCTAACAAAACACCTGTCCCAATTGCTCAGGAGGGAAAGGGGATGCCTCCTGGTTTTTGCATGTCACCAGCCAGAAGTACCTTGGGCATTATTCTAGAGGTTTAGATTTTTAGTCTAAGGGATACAACAGGTGGAAGGACTTCAGCATATCTCTAAATCCTCTGATAGTGTGTGTAAAATTTTTTGCCTATTTTGAGGGCATGAGTTATATTCAACATAAATTTCTTTAGCCCTTCAAAGGTGTCTGTGATGCAAAAATGGTTGTACATAGAGAGTATATTAGTCAGGGTTCTCTAGGCAAACAGAATCAACAGGAGATAATCTGTCAATAGTATGAGATTTTATAAGAGTCTCTCATGTGACCGTGAGGATGCACAAGTCCAGGTTCCACAGGCAGGTTGCAAACTAAGGGCTCCAATGAAAGTCCAATGAAGGTCCTTGATGAGTTTCCAGGAGATGGTGGCTGTCCAAAGATGAGCTGGGAAATTCTCTCTGAATGCTGAAATCACTTCCCCTTTTAATGTATTCAATTGATTGGATAAAGCGTCACTCATTGCTGAAGGCAATCTCCCTGATTGATGTAAATGTAATCAGCTATTTATGCAGTAAACTCACTGGTGACTTAAGTCCATAAATGTCCTTGTATTACAACTAGCCCAGTGCTTGCTTGACCAAACTACTGGGCACAATTACCTGGCTGAGTTGACACACTAGACTAGCCATCATAGAGAGGAAAACCTAGATCTGTTGTTTTTGATCCATGAACTTTTTCTATAGATCAAGTATCTTTATTCTGTATTAAAATATTAGGAATACTGGTAATTTCCCTGAATCCATTCTACATAACAAAATTTCATTTCCTTTGGATCTCTCCCAGCTTGATATCTTCATCTTAACAGAGATGGAGTAGAAGTATCTCTATTTCTGTCTGATGCATAAATAAGTAGCACTGGAAAGATATTCAGAGAGACAAAATCTCATTTTAAGTTATAAAGTGACATGTTTTTTTGGGCCTCATAGTGTCTCATGACAAGCTTTCAAGTAGAAAGTACATCCATCTATAAAATCATCTACATCTCTGTGCTAGTTCTGCCTCCCTCCTTCTTGCTTACTCTCTTGCTCTCTCTTACCTGCCAAATATAATTCTAAATCTCTGGGGAAGTAGGAAGAAAAAGTGATAACCAGTGAAGTCATTTCAATGATGAATAAAAGAATTAAAACATTTGAAAATGACAAAAATGCAACAAAAGCTAAAAAATAGAACTATCTTGGGATAATGTAGAAATCTACTATAAAGAGAAAGGAGAATACGAATGAAGTAATTTTTTTTTTAATGAATACAAGAAGAAAAGTCTTTGAAAATATCAAAAATCAAAATAAATGTGCTAAAAGCTACCCACAGAAGTAAATGGTTGTTATTGAAATAAATGTTGGCCTTAAAATAATGAAGCCATATTCTGAGACAGAAAAGCAGACCAAAAAAGTTATGACCTCTGATTTAACCACGAGAAAAGGGAAACATGGACACAATGGTTGCCCATGGGTACTTAGCAATATGTCAGCTCTCCTGAGTCTCATACTCTGAGTAGCCAACTCTCAGGTCTATGCTTAAACCAATGACCCATGCACTCTTCAAGCTTGGTGTCCATCAGAGAAGGTCAGATAATAACTGGAGGAAATGATTTGAGATGAATGAGCAACTAAAAGAAAAAGGGTATATAGGAGAGCTCATGGTCCCACAGGTTAGTCCCTATTGAATAGTCTAAAAATGTAAATACTTGGGAAGCTTTCAACTGATGGTTTCCAAAAATTACTATTTCTCTCCTTTTGGATCAAGGACAATGATAGTTTTCTCTTTTTTTAATGTTCTAATTCTTGCTGATGTTAAAATAAAAAAATATGAGATAAGTTATCGTTTATGGGAGTTTCTTTGAGCAGTTTAAGATTCATTAATCAGGAAGTTAGCCAAACCATATGTGGAAAGGAGCTCTGCCAAGGAGGTGGAAAGGGGGAGCTTATATAGGGTAAATATGGAAGCAAGTGAGGAAATATTCTGATTAACTGATGTTAAGTTTCCATTTTACAAAGTGGGGAATAGATATACATTGATTGGCATGGTATGTGTGTCCATTCTGATAAGCTTTCTCTACTGGACCAAAACTGGTTTATCACCAAGTGTTGCTTATCTGCAGTCCTGTAGGGTGTGTTCCATTTTCTCCAAAAGCCCCTGCAAGTCAATTGTTCTTGTCTTCTAGAAAATCCTTTCCTGGGAAGAGGACCCGCTCTGTAACACCTAATGGAGGCTGCCATTTTATTTTGCTTTTATTTGTGAATGTAATCTACTTTAATTAGACACAAGGAGAAAATAGATATTTTCAAGGAGAATTTTTTTTAAGTGGGCAATGGTTCAACTTCAAAAAATACTCACAGAGATACACAATAATGGATTTATTGCTGAATTCCCTTCACAATGTACAGGGCAAAAATAAAGTTGTTAAGAAACCCAAGATACATTATTATTCCAATTTTTCCTTCTTTCCAACAATTTTGAAATGTAACCAACATACTGGAAGGTGCATAAAACATCAAAGTACAACTTAACAGATTGTAGGTAAAGGAATCTATGTAAGCCCATTTAGATCAAGCAAAAGAATGGGGTCAGCATCCCAGCTCTTGTGTGCCCTTCTTTCCTGGGGATAATCACCATTCTGTTATGCCATTCACATCCTTTCTTTTCTTTATGATTTTACTACCTAATTGTGCATTCCTAAAAAACACAGTTTAATTCATGCTGTTGTGAGTTATGCAGTATTTATTCTGTTGTGTCTGATTTAAAATTTTTACTCAACATTATGTCTTTAGGAATCATACATGTTACTGCAGTTTGTTAATTTCCATTGTTGGTTGGTATCCCATTGTGTGACTACTTCAGTTTGTTTATCCATTTTCCTGTTAATAAACCTTTGAGTTGTTTCCATTTGAGATTATTACAAAGATGCTGCTGTGAACACTTTTACACTAGTCTTTTGGTGTGCATAAACATGTGTTTCTGTAGGGTGTATACCTAAGAATGGAATTGCTGGTTCATTAAGGTATGTGTATCTTCAGCTTTACTAAACACTGCCAAACTTTTTCTAAAGAAGTTGTATATGCTTTGACTTTCTTATTTTTAATTATTGTAATGGTGTACCCAAATCTGTGGTTAAGGACTGCACCTGGTTTTCCTGGCAAGAATAGGTTAGTAAATTGTTTCGGGAACAGCTCTGTTTGCCAGCTCTTGTTTTCCTTGATTAAATTTCTCCCAGTGATACACTACTCCAAACATTATTTCACTTGCCTTTCCCTTGATAATTCAGTCATTCTTCCTGAACCTTTGACCTTTATCAATACAGCCATATGTAAGTTGCTATTAGGAGACCCAGCAAAAAGACAATTATCAGGGAAACAATTTGCATAGGACATAATTTCTCTTAGGCTTAAAGCATCTATATTAAAGTTTCTGTGATGTGTAGTATAATTTTTTTTAAGGCTAAGTGATGCCAATGTAACAGAATGACTTAACACAGTTAAATGCCAAACGGATTTAAAATAATGTTTCTTCTTTAAAGTTAGATCTCTCCAGAATATTATGAAGATGCAAGCATCTTCATGGCAGTCTGTCATCTTGTGGGTCCAGAAATTGAAAGCTCATCATGTTCATGGATCAGCACCATTTCTACTTATTAATAATTTTAGTGTCTGCCTTATAAATCAGGCATAAAGTGAAGGGCTTTTGAAAATAGAATCTTAAGCTATTCAGGCTCAGTGCACTTTGCTAAAATGGATTGTTGATATAAGCATCTCCCTGCTTCCTCTTCCTCCTTGCTGGCCTCTTCCTAAATATGGATGCACCTGTGTTTGATCCACGTCATCCAGGTCTTCAAAGATTTAACCATCACTGACCTTTGCTTCCACAACACTCTTGTAATGATCATCATCTTCTTTTTTTATCTAAGGACAGGCTCCAATCATTCAAAATTAGAAGGCAAAGTTGGGCTTGTGGCTAAGTTCACATTACCTAAGTGCTGGGTAATAAAGAGATCTCACATAAAATGAAGGAAACAATTTGCATGCTCAAAGCGACGTCAAAGATAAACTAGTTGGTGACTATTGAGGATTTTGCATTGTATTAGAGGTTTTAAGGAATATGCAGATACAAATATATTTCGTGAGTTTTTAACTTCATATTTATATAAAATAAATGATATAGTCCTTAACCTTAGGGAGATTTAAATTGAATTCAGGAGATTAGACATACACAGAGAAATAATTAAAGAGCAAGTGCTGGGATGTACAGCAAAGCATAACAGGACTTTAGGAATTCAGAGAAGGACTAAGTCCAAAAAGTCAGGGACTGAAGTGAGGAGGACTTGTAGGAAGCAGGGCAGGCAGGGAAGGAGGGAGGGTGGGCTGACACCACCCATGAAATGTGATGATGGCATGTGAGAATGGCAGAGAGGCTGGGGAGATCACAGCCAGATTATGTTTGGGAGCCATGAGAAATAACGCTGGACCCATCCATGGAAGGCTTAGAACGCCAGGTGAAAGAGTGGCAAAGACACATCACTGGACATACTTAAATATGAGAGAATAGTGATGGGAGTGACATCTTGAAAGAGTAACCCACCACAATAATATTAGGGGAGAGACAGGCAAGGGGAACTGTTCTGGCCTGTTGAAAGAGAATTAGTGAAGAACTTAGGTTGCCAGAAACAGTTGAGCAGATGGTAAACCATGATGTAAACGGCACCCAGTAGAGCTGTGCATGTACCTGAAAGGTGTTTTGTTTGGGAACCGAGAGAACAGGCTGGGGAGGGTAAAGATCCATCTCATCTGCCATGGGAAAACATAGTATTTGAGTTTTATAAAATACATGAAAAACTCAACAAAATTATAAATGAGCATTAGAACTTAAGACTATATACATTCATATTAAACTATTAAAAATATATTATTATAGGTGGAGTGGATGTGGCTCAAGTGGTTGAGTACCCACCTCCTACATGGGAGGTCCCAGGTTCAGTTACCAGTGCCTTCAGAAAAAAACAAAAACAAAACAAACAGCAAAACTTATCAAATTGTACACTTCAAATATATACAGGTTATTGTATATAAATCATACTACAAAAAAGTAGATTAAAAAGAGAGAGAAAAGGCTAAAATTCCAAATATTTTCTTTCAAAATTCTATTGTTAGGAGTTGACATTAATTATTGGTGACTTAGTTTTTAATTTTTAAATGTATTTTTAAAAGATGTCTGCTCTAATGCTTGCTTATCAAAAACTGAAAATGTAATCTACTTTCCTTAGAGAAAAGGATAAAATAGACATTGTTATGAACAACCAGAAAATAAGAAATTGAACTGTAAGAAGTAAAAAATTATTTTCCCACTCACAGTGCCTGATTTTTTATTTTAAAATGCAAATACATTGAGGAATCTTGTAAGGAGGTATTGTTCTTACTATATCTGATCTTTTCCTGATATTATAGAAAATTCAAACTGAATCAATAAACTGGGTTCTTTTTCCAGCTGTTCTTCCCTTATTAAGTATTTGCTGAGCTAGTGGGAAAATCCACCAAGGTTTAGTTCCAACAAATGAAATGCAAGTTTGTGACAAACTTGTCACAGGAACCAGGGCATCTGAAGAACGACAGGAAAACTTTAAAAGGTCTACTTTACAAGGAGTGGCACTTGGACTTTCCTCCTTTATTATAATCTTTGTTTTTTCTCCACTGGGGGAGGAGCCAATTATGGTCATAGCTCAACAGGGACTCTTACACCTTTAGTCATAAAGAAATTAATCACCATTCTGCTAGTGGTTTGGTCATATTAATTATTAATTTGTAACGTATGAGGTTGTCACTTCTTACTGAAATGATGGGTGTGCAGACTGGTACACAGAGCCAAGGAGGATGCTGGCTGAGCAGGGTGGGAGGAGGGTGTCACTTTACCATCATTAACATCAGACTCTTGTTTGAAGAAAAAGACAGCTTGGAAAAATGCTGTGTTTTATACAGTCAGCTGGTATAGTCTAAGACTTGAGCCTTAAACCTCTTAAACATACCATTCCTAGCTTCCATTATAATGCATGTAGACCAATGGTTCTCAGCCATGGCTGCAATTGTGAATCATCCAGGGAGCTTTTAAGAAAGACCAAGGCCAGATCCCACCCACATAGATTTTGATTTAATTGGTCTGGCTTTAGGCCCAGGCAAAGGGATTTTTAAAAAGCACTCCAGGTGTTTTACATGTGGAGCCAGGGTAGAAAACTGATTTTAAATGCAAAACAGATGCTTTTTAAACACTTTAAATAAATATACTATATAGAATTTTTTATAGCCTACATTAATTGAAAAAAGACTTTGCAGTGGGTTTCAAATATGTATTCCATTCAAATAATTTTTTCAACCCTGAAAATTATAATTAAATAAATGAAAATCAGAAGAAAAGTGAATGAGAGGATTGTGGGAGCTCCAGGACTCAGTCTTTCCAACAAAACAGCTACTAAACAGGCAAGAATTACTGAAACAACTATTTTGAAACTCTGGAAGCCTGAAGAACAGTGTACGGCATCCAGGGAAGAGAATGAGGAAGAGGTGATAAATTACAGTTAAAAAAAAAAGTGTTTTGGTTTGCTAAAGCTGCTGGAAGCAATATACTACAAATGGGTTGGCTTTTATAACAGGAATTTATTAGGTTAAAAGCTTACAGTTCTGAGGCTGTGAAAAAGTCCAAATCAAGGACATCAAAAATGCTGTTTCCCAAAAGTTTGGCTGTTAGTGATCATGGACTCCTGCCTCGGGGCAAGACATAATGGGGCTCTGCCTTCTCCTCCAGGCTTATGTTCTCCAAGTTCAGCTATTTGTAGTCAGACATATGTCTCAGCTCTCCCCTCTCCTCCAGCCCTTGTCTCTTTCAGCCTCTCGAGGGCTTGTTTCCATGCCCTGGTGCCCTGCTGATTCCAGCCTTCAGCCTCTGGGGCCTCTCAGCCTCTCGAGGTTTCTCTGTCTCTGCCACTTTTTCCTTTGTGTCTCTGTGTCTGTGACTTTTTCTCTTTCTGTTTATAAAGGACTCCACTGCTCTGAGGGAAGCCATTATTTCAACACATCCCAGACAGCAGCAGCAGCCACTTCAACCTGCCCAGACAGGGACAGTGGTGGTGCAGACTTAAAGATGCTGGGGCTTCCTCAGGGCTGTGGGGTACAGTTAAGTGAATGGCTGCGTTGCTGGACAGGCCAGGAAATCTCAGCTGTGGGGAGCCATTGGAGAGTCTCTTGGCACCCTTCCTGATCCCTTCCCCAGGGCACTCTGAAGGAAGTTTGAGCCCCTTTTTTGAATTCCTGGCCCTATATGGGCTGGGAAAGACTGACTTGGGAAAGTCCTCTCTAGGCAAAAGCAGCTTGAGACAATGATAGGAATATAAAAATTATAGAGATGGATAGTCTGGGACAAAGGCCTGCCAGCTTCAAATGCCTGGGAAAGGGAGGTCTGTCCCCTGGGAAAAAGAGGGAACTACCAAATTCCTGTAAACAGGGGAACTCTAAACAACTAACAAGCAAAAGCCCAGGAGAAGATGCAGGCCCAGAAAAGACAGGGATGACACTGCACACTGTATTCAGCTTGGACAGTACTTCCTGAAAGGATGGCTGAAGCGCAAGTAAATATCTGTCTTATCACCAACTAGTCTCAAAACCAAGAAACAGACAACTCAGGGAATATATCCCAGAGCTAACATTTAAAATATTAAAATGTACAGTGTACAAAAAGAGTAGAAGACAAACAAAGGAACAGGAAATAAAGGCCCATCCAAAGGAAGAGGATAAAAATCCAGAAAACACCAATGAAGAAGACAAGGACATGGACATATGAAACAAATCTTTTAAAATAATGATTTTAAATATTCTCAAGGAGATGAAGGAAAATACAGAGAAAGAATTAAAGGATATCAAGAAAACAATGAATGAGCAATATGAGAGTTTTAGTAAAGATATGGAAAATTTTAAAAAGAGCAAAACAGAATGGAAGTACTGGAGTTGAAGACCAAAATACTAAAATGAAAAATGTCCAGGGTTTCAAGAACTGACTGGAGCTGGCAGAAGAAAGAATCAGTGAACTAGAAGACAAGACCATTGAAATGAGTCAGTCTGAGGAGCAGAAAGAAAAAAGAAATATTAAAAGTGTGTATAGCTGAAAAATCTCTGGGACAACATGAAGTGCACCAATATATGCCATAGGTAAGTTCCAGAAGGAGAAGAATGAGAGAAAGGGGCAGAAGGAATATTCAAAGAAATAATGGCAGAGAATTTCCCAAACATAACAAAAAGACATGAATATGCACAACCAAGAAGCCCAGAGAACACCAAACAGGATAAACATGAAAAAAAA
>JAQZBX010072135.1:0-15122 GCA_029593785.1 Cabassous unicinctus | reverse complement strand
TTTTTTTTTTTGTTTAGCATGAAGGAAGCAGGGGTCCAAGCCATCAGACAGTAAGACTTTCCACAAGTCTTTCCTAGATAACTGCATTTTCAATTCTGATTTTACCGGTTCCAAGTTTATAAAAGTCCTCAAATGGGGTATTATCATCTGGGGGCTTGATTTCCAGAGACTTGGAAGTTCCAGAATCAGTTTCTGTTTTCTTTGTGCCCAACGGTTCAGTTCTCAACTTATCTCTCTCTTCTAGCATTTTACTATAAGCTGCAAGGAGAAGCAAAGCCACATTCTCCGAGTTTACTTTGGAAAGTTCTTCAGCTAAATGCCCAGTCTCACCATTTTCAAATTCTGCCTTCCCTAAAAATATCAGGAGTTAATCTTGCTAAGTTCTCTGCAACTTTAAAACACAGGTCACTTTTCCTCCAGTTTCCAAAAATAGTTTCATCATTTACTTCTAAAGCATCATAAAAAGTCTCTTCAAAGCACTCTGGCCTTTTCTATCAAACATTTCACAATTCCTCTAAAAAATACCCCCTACCCATTTATAAAACCATTCCACCATTTTGGTAATTGCAAAAGAACTTCCCCGCTCTCTGGTACCAAATTCTGTATTAGTCAGCCAAAGGGGTGCTGAAGCAAAACACCAGAAATCAGTTGGTTTTTAGAAAGAATATTTATTTGGGGGTAGAAGCTTATAGTCACAAGGCCCTAAAGAGTCCAACTCAAGGTACCATAAGAGGTACTTCCTCACTCAGAGTCTATTGCCACGTGTTGACGCAAGATGGCAGGTGATGTCTGTGAGGGTTCAGTCTTCCTCCTCCTCCCAAGGCTCTATGGTCCAATCTCAGCTACAGGCCATGACAAGTCATTTCTTTCTCCTGGGGCTCATTTCTCTCTGGGCTCAGCTGCTCTGCTCTTTCCACAAGGCCAGCTGTAAACTGTCAAGTGAATGGCTTGTCTCTCTTCCTGGGGCCTCTGCTGTGTCTAATGGAGCCTTTTCTCTTTCCTCACATATTTGCTTCTCTGTGTGCTTATTTCCCAGGCTCCAGGATCAAAACACTAACTTTATCTTCTGCCATGTAATTTTCTCTCTGAGTCCCCACCCACCAAGGGGACTGATGTGGCCCAATCAAAGCCTTAATCATTATTTAATCAAGTAAAATTGAAACCTCTGAATCCAATCCAATCTAATATGCCCAGAGGAACAGACCAGTACACAAACATAATCTAATATCTATTTTTGGAATTCATAGGCAAAAACTGCTACAGCCATATAAACTCATTTGTATTTACCATTTCCCCCTTTTGGTCAAAATCTTTTTTCAGATGCATTGCTAATTGGTACTTGGTTATAACCTCTTGGTGCCAGGGTGGACCAACCCCAGGAGTCATGTCCCACACTGGGGGGAAGGTATTGCATTTATATGCTGAGTTTGGCTTAGAGAGAGGCCACATTTGAGCAACAAGGAGGCTTTCAGGACGTAACTCTTAGGCAGTATATAATACTAGGTTAAGTTTCAATTTCACAAGAAAAGTTTTGTAAGTATAATCATCAATATCAAGGGCCTGGCATAATGGTCTGTCTTTCTTCACTAGCCACTGCCCTTGCACTTGGGGGATTCTTGCTGTCCTATTAAAGCATGTAGCTGAACTCCTTAGGATGGGAATTCAATATTCTTTTGGTTATCGTGTGGATCTCCACCCACTGAGACAATGTCTCATGAACACTTGAACATATTCATATGCCTAGAGTCATGCCCCAGGTGAACCCTTTCCCATGCAATTCCCCATCACTGACATCCTGAACCAGTGATCTTCCCCTGCCACTGTTGTGACCCTTCTGTGACGCAAAACCTCTCCAAAAATGAAGCCAACAAAATAACCAAATAAAATTAATAAGAAAAGGAAATAAATTTCAAAATAAGCAATAAAATAAAAAAATAAAAATTTTGAAATAATAAAAAAGTTTAAAATATTTTTCAACATTGCGTCTTTCATCTCTGTAAGATCTGTTGTTCTGTTTGTACAGTGACATATTCTTCCATTTATTCCCTTTGTGTCATTTTATTTTCATTTTCTCTTCAAAGAAGCTTTAAGATACAGAAAAGTCACATAGAGAATATAGGGGATTCACATATACCCAACGCCTTCTCCCTTTTCCCCTCTCCCCTATTAATAACATTTTACATGTGGATGGTACAGTTATTACAATTGATGTACAAACTTTGAAGCATTGCTACCAACCATGGCCAATGGTCCACATTATGGTTTACATTTTGGATTGTATACTTTTACAGGTTTTGACAAAACTTGAAGTGGCCTGTATCCGTTATGCAAGATCATGCTGAACAATTTTAATGCTCTAAAAATGCCCTATGTTCCATCTATTCTATTCTTCCCTCCCCCTCCACTTGGAACCTACGGTAGCCACTAAGTTTCAATTTTTGAAGAATAAGATTCATAGTCACTTGCAATAATATTGAGGATTTGACATATGGGTCTCTTTTCTTTTATTGGGTACTGCCTATGTGCTCGACGAATTCTTGTCCCTCTAATAGAGAACATAGCAGGACACCCCAGGATGGGTGTTTGATATTTTCTCATTTGTTGTGTGGGTCTCCACCCACTGATATAACACACTATGACAAGAAGAACACTTACATATTCCATAGAAGCCTGCCTCAGGTGTGCCCTGCCCCACATACCCCCCCACACCCAACACCCTATACCAGTGACTCTCCCCTGCCATATTTTCTAAAAGAACATTCCCAACATTGTAGTTTTTACCACAAAAACTGCAAATCCCCAGAGTTCACCTGCTCCTTCCCCTGGCCCTCCCCCAAGGTCCATGGATAGTCCAACCCAATCCCCCCACCCTACACCTCCTCACAGACCAGCACCACCAGACCCAATCACATCATTGCACCACTGTCTCACTCATCCACTGCACAACTACACCCTTCCACTTTATTGTAGATTTTGCCTATATGGGCATTGGCTCCCCATCGTCTACTCCCTTTCTGTCTCCTGTAAATTTATTTTCCTGACTCTAGCTCTATGAGTCTGCTCAATTTGCTTATTTCATATCAATGAAGTCATGTAATATTTGTCTTTCAGTGCCTGGCTTACTTCACTCAACATGAGGTCTTCAAGATTCACCCATGTTATCCAGTGTGTTAATACTGCATTCCTTCTTACAGCTGAGTAATATTCCATTGTATGTATATGCCACTGTTTGCTTATCCATTCATCTGTTGATGGACATTTGGGTTGCTTCCAACTTTTGGCAATAGTGAATAATGTTGCTATGAATATTGGTGTGCTTAAATCTGTTTATATCCCTGCTTTCAAATTTTCTGGTTATATACCCAGCAGTGGGATTGCTGGATCATACAGCAGTTTTATATTTGGCTTCCTGAAGCACTGCCAAACTGTTCTCCACGATGGTTGCACCATTCTACATTCCCACCAGCAGTGGATAAGTGTTCTCTTTCCTCCACATCCTCTCCAACACTGGTAGCCCTCTGTTTTTTTTTAATAGCCACCAGTCTAATGGTGTAAGATGATATCTCATTGTAGCTTTGGTTTGCATTTCCATAATAGCTGGTGATGTTGAGCATCTTTTGTGTTTTTTTAGCCATTTGTATTTCCTTTTTGGTGAAATGTATATTCAAATCACTTGCCCAGTTTTAAAATGGGTTGTTTGTCTTTTTATTTTCAAGATGTAGGATTTCTTTATATATGTTGGATATTAGGCCCCTATCAGATAGATGGTTCCCAAATATTTTCTCTCTTTTGTAGTATACATAAAACATTTACCCAAATTATCAAATGCAAAGCCATAAGCAAATCTCAATAAATCTCAATGAATCGGAATCATACAGACTAAATTTTCAGACCACAGTGAATTTAACCTAGAAAAGACTATTAAAAAACATATCTGCACAAATCCTTCAATAGTTGAAAATTAGATAATTTAGATAATCCTCTAAATTATCAATGGATTAATGAAGTAACAATGGAAGTTAGAAAACTTCTTGAACTGGGTATTAATGAAAACACAACATAACAAAAATTGTGATACATAACTTAGGTTGTGCTTAGATGGGAATTTATAATTATAGTGCATCTATTAAAATCTGAAAAAAATGTGAATATTGTGAAAATCTTTATGCCATTAAATTTTGTCAGTTGGAAAACCCCCCTGAAAAACACAAATTAGAAATGTTGACCCAAGAAAACATGGATTATCTGAACTGTCTTTCATCTATTAGTAAAATTGAATCCACAATTTTAAAACTTCAATTCCACGCTGAAAAGTCTTCACTGGGTAATTCTTCTTAAACTTTCAAGATAGAATAACACAAACCTTGCACAAACACTCAGAAAACAGAAGGGTACTGAAGATTTCCTGTCATATCAGGACACCTACATAAATTTTGTGGCAAAATTTTACAAGGGCATAAATATGAGGAAAAATATAAGCTAATATTTTTTATTAACATTGATATAAAATTCATAAATATCATGGAATAATTAACACATTATGCTCATAACTTCATCTCTCTGCATTTTCTCTCTCTTCAAGATTTCAGGCCCTCAACTCCTTGCTGCCTTGGTTGCTTTCAAAAGCATTCAAACAATTTTTAAATCAAGCTTTTATACCTATTTTTAGCAAGAAGTTTCGTCTGGTATATCTATCTTATACTCCATCAAAGTGTAATCAGAGGGCTGAACTCAACAGATGAGATTTTCATTTGCATTTAATGCCAAACATTTTATAATTCTCATAAGAGTAAATTATTTTATCTACACATTGTTTAAATGTATGTTTAAAATTTTTTTTTAATTTATTGAAGTATATCACTCATACATAAACATACATAAACAATAAGTGTATAGCAATAGTTGTGACCTTACAAAACAAACATACAAAACATCATACAGTGCACTCCTACCTCACCCTACCGCAAATACCTTGCATTGTTGTTAAATATTTTTAACTGATTAAAAAGCATCCTCAAAATATTACTACTAACCAAAGTTTATTCCCCCAACCTACCCTATTATTATTATTATTATATCATTTATACGTGAACATACATAAACAATAAGTGTGTAATAAAAGTTGTGAACTTACAAAGCAAGTATTCATACCATCATACAGGGGTCCCATACATCAACCCTCCACCAACACCTTGCATTGTCATGAGACATTTGTTACAAGTTATTAAAGAACATTGCCAAACTCTTACTGCTGATTATAGTCCTTATCTTATATTTGGTATATTTTCCCCCCAAATGACCCTATAATCATTTTTTAAATATATCTTTATGACAGAAGTTGTAAACTTACAAAACAACTCTGCACATGTGCAGAATTCCCAAACAACACCCCTCTATCAACACACCACACCGTGGTGGAACATTTGCCACAGATTATGAGATAATATCATCCTATTATTACCAGGTCCATAGCGTACATTTGGCACACAATCTCCAGACTCCCCCATTATCAACACAGTACATCTTTGGCATAGATGCAAGAATATTGCATTATTACTGTTAACCACAGTCCATACATCACTCCAGTTGTATTTTTCCCATGCCTCTCCATATTACCACCACCCTGCAACAGTGATGTACATCTGCTCCAGCTCACAAAGGACATCCTTGCATCTGTACCATCAACCACAATTCTCATCAACTTCTAGGTTTACTTTGCTATTCAGTCCCTAGATTATTCTCTAACTTTCTGTCAATTGGCATTTACATCCTAGACTATCATTTTCAGCCACATCCCCATTTATAAACCAGCTGTTACTCACTATAATGTGTTACCATCAAGTCTGTACATTTTCACACTTTTTTACAATAAAGCTGATTAAAACTTCTACATACAATATCAGTAGTCCATTTCAGTCCACGTCTTATCTCCTTTAAGAATCCACTACCTACCACTAGGTCTTGAAGATATTTTCCTACATTTTCTTCTAGAAGCTTTATGGTTCTTGCTTTTATATTTAGGATTTTTTTATTCGAGTTAATTTTTATATAAAGTGTGAGATAGGGGTCCTCTTTCCTCCTTCTTTTGCTATGGATATTCAGTTTTCTCAAAACTATTTGTTGGATAGACTGCTCTGCCTGAGTTGGGTGGGTTTGACAGGCTAGTCAAAAATCACTTGACCATAGATGTGAGGGTCTGTTTCGGAACCATCGATTCAGTTCTATTCAGGTCTATGTGTCTGTCTTTATGCCAGTACCATGCTGTTTACACCACTGTAGCTTGGTTTTATGACTTAACGTTCAGAAATGTGAGTCCTCCAACTTTGGTTTTCCTTTTTAAGATGTTTCTGGCTATTCAGGACCCCTTACCCTTCCAAATAGATTTGATAATCATGTTTTCCATTTACTTAAAAAATGCTGGTGGAATTTTTATTGGAATTGCATTGAATCTGTATATCAATTTGAGTAGAATTGACATTGTAATGATATTTAGTCTTCCAATCTGTGAGCATGGAATGTTCTTCCAATTATTTAGGACTTTTAAAAATTTCTTTTAACAATTAGTTATAGTTTTATGAATACAAGTGTTTTACATCTTTGGTTAAGTTTATTACTAAATATTTGGCTTTTATCTGTCATATTTTATTTTCACCACTCTTTTGACACTTTTAATTACTTTTATTGATGCAATCTTCATTTCTAGACTCTCTTCCAGGCCTCTCTCTCCTGTCTTTTCTTTTCAGGATGTAGTACATCCTTTAGTATTTCCTGCAAAGCGGGTCTGTTGGTTACAAACTCTCTCAGTTTCTGTTTATCTGTGAATATTCTAAACTCGCCCTCATTTTTGAAAGACAATCTTGCTGGATATAAGATCCTTGGGTGGAAGTTTTTCTCTTACAGTATCTTAAATATGCCTCCATGGTTTCCAGTGAGAAATCAGCACTTAATCTTATTGGGTATCCCTTATATGTTATGCATTGCTTCTCTCTTGCTGCTCTCAGAATTCACTCTTTTTCTTGGCATTTGACATTCTGATTAGGATGTGTCTTGGAGTTGGCCTATTCGGATTTTTTTCAGATTGGAGTACGTTGTGCTTCTTGGACATGGATATCTATGTCTTTCAAAAGGGTTGGGAAATTTTCAACCATGATTTCTTCAAATATTCCTTCTGCCCCTTTTCCCTTCTCTTCTCCTTCTGGGACACCAATGGCACATATGTTTGCCCATCTCTTGCTGTCATTTAGTTCCCTGAGACCTTGTTCAAGTTTTTCCAATCTTTTCTTCATGTGTTCTTTTAGATGTTCACTTTCAGAGGCCATTTCTTCAAGCTCACCAATCCTTTCTTCTGCCTCCTCAAATCTGCTATTATATTATTCCAGTGTGTTTTTAATTTCATTTATTGCACCTTTCATTCCCATGAGATCAGCTATTTTTCTAGGTATGCTTTCAAATTCTTCTTTGTGTTCATCCAACAGCTTCTTAATATCCTCAATTTCGTTAGCCATTTCATTGAATTTATTAAGGACATTTTTTTGAACATCTGTGATTAGTTTTCTCAACTCCTTTATGTCAGCTGGAGACTTATCTTGTTCCTTTTACTGGGCCATATCTTCCTGTTTCTTGGTGTGGATTGTAATTTTTTGTTGGTGTCTTGGCATCTGGCTTACTAGAGTATTTATTCTGGGTGCAGTTTTTCTCTTTAGTTTAGGGTTTCCTGCCCTTTCTCTCTTGTTGGTTGTGTAGTAGGAGCCAAGGATGTAGTTGGTGCTCTAAGCTGTGGAGGCTGAAGCTACCCTCAGTGGCCCAAGGACTGATGAAGCTTCTCCCAACTTTCTCCTTTGCCAGGGGTGGGGACAGAGCCACAGCTGTGTGGAATAATCCAAGTCATGCAGGCCTAGACTGTAGTTGCCCAGAGAGACTGATGAAACTTCACGCTCCTTTTTCCCCTTCCTGGGGCGGGGATGGAGCTGCAGGTATGGGCAGCAATCTATGCAGTGCAGGTCCTAGATGACCACAGTTGCCCCGGTAGACTTCTAACTATTCAGTCTGTGCCAGCCAAATGTACCTGCAGTTACCTGGATAGGCTGTTGCAGGGTCCACCAGCTTCCTCCCTACTTGTGGTGGGGCTGAAGCCTAGGCTAGGGCTGCAAACCAATCTGGGTGAAAGAAATCGGTCTCCACCATCACCATGATTTTCAGTCAGCCCAGATTATCCTCATGGTGAGGGTGGAATCAAAATGGCAGCTACCAGCCTCCTTCCGACTTGGACAGGTTCAATATTCAGCTGTTCTTAGAGTTATATTTTAGCCAGCCAAACTGACTAATGAGTAGCTGACATCAGGGGCCAACCGTCTCTTCCTCCCCTGTTTTTGGGAAATGGAGATTCCAATTCCTGCCACAGAATAGCTCCTGGGGTGGCTTGCGCTGCCAAAGTAGAATGCAGGGTGGCCTGCAATTTCCTGGAGGGGCTGGCGCAGCTCCCCCACCCCCCAACCCCTCTCCCAGCTTCCTCCCTGCCCGAGATGGGCCTGGGGCTTAGACTAGAGCTGCAGTCTGATCTGGATGGAAAAAAACCAGTCCCTACCAGCACTGTGATTTTCAGTCAGCCCCGCTTCCCCTTGTGTCAGGCGTGGAGTTAAGATGGCGGCTACTGGCCTCTTTCTGACTTGGACAGGTCCAAACTTTAGCTGTTATTAGGATTATACCTTAGCCTACAGAATTTACTTATCAGTGGTTGAAGTTGGTGCCCAACAGTCTCTTCCTCCCCTGTTTTTGGGAAGTGGAGCTTCCGATTCCAGCCACAGAACAGCTCCCGAGGCAGCTTGTGCCTCTAGGGCGTGGAGGGCTCTATTTACGAATCTTTTCTGCAGATTGGCAGTCTCCTCCTTCCATTCTTTCAAAGATGCTGCAGGATGATGCACTTCTGGTCTCCTGGAGCCCCAAACAAATCCTTTATTTAGCTTTGGGTGATTACTAACTGCCCTGTAGCAGGAGCAGATTCTAGGAGCACCTTACTCTGCTGCCATCTTGCTGGTTGTCTAAATGCATGTTTTTATTTTAATTTCCAAATGTGTGAATGTTTTCTATCACCCTCTACAATTTTTGGTTTAACTGATTTTCTCAGGGAGCATATTTTTATAAAACAATTATTTGAAATTTATATATGTATTGAACATGCTTTGTAATCAAATAAGAAGTCAGTTTTTGTAAATATTCCATTTATAGCTGAGAAAAATTTTGTGTTTTCTAAATGTGGGCTACATTTCTATTGAATTCAATTATTTTCTTATTTTGTTCAAATCTTCTATAGTTTTATACATTTTTGATTGCCCAACAAAAATTGGAAGAACTGTGTTGAAATCTCCTAGTTTATAGTGTATTATTTCCAGTATTTTTCCCTGTAAGTTTATTAAATTTTACCTTAATTATTTTGAAACTTTGCTTTGGGGTTCATTTGACATTTATAAGTACTCTATTTACTGGCAATTAAATATTTTATCATCAGGTAGTGACCCATTTTATTATTAATGAGGTTTTCTCTGTTAAATTTTTATTTCTGATCTATATAAAATTGTACCATTTGTTTTAGATAGAAATCTCCTGATATATTTTTGGTATATATTGACTTTTTACATACATGCCTAATTGTACTGAAGTTGGATTCCTCTAGGTTCTTGGCTATGTTACACAAAAGAATTTAAGAATGTGTCGGATTAGGTAGGCCAGTAGTTTATTAAGAAAAATGGGAGAAGAGAATGGAAATGGGAGAAAATAACAGATCACGGATCCTCAGGTGTAGGTTCGGGCTGCTACAGGCAGAGAGAGATTCAACTTGTGTGGTTACTTTTTAAGCTATTAATTATTCCTCCCCTTGCTAATGTTTGGGGGAGGGGTCCCAGCTGTTTGCTGTTCTGATTGATTACCCCACCTGTCAGTTCCCCAGGGGGCCCAATGATGAGGCACCTTGAGGATATCTGGGGCTTTCCCTTGATCTGGGATGAAATCTTGTTAAAACTGGAGTTCTCATGGCTGGGTTCTTCCAGTAGCCTTCTAGTGGGGTCTTTCCCTCAGGGGGTTTTCAGGAGGGGTTCCATGGTCACGTGTTTCACAGCCATGTTTTTCTGCCAGGTTTTAGACGTGTCTTCCTGTTCCCTAAACTAGCCTGCCTCAGTACCACTTACTTTATATGACCTTTGCTGTTATCTTTTCTTATATTTTAAATTTTTTCTTTATTTCTTACTCATTTTTCCCTCTACTGATTTGGAAATTATACTCCATATTTTTTAAGTAATTAGTCTTGCCATTTTAAAATAAATATTTAGTAATGCCTAAAGTTAATCAATATTTTAATCCTTCCCCCCGCCCCCCAAAAAAACCTTTTAACTTTGACCTTTTCTCGTCAACAAATTAGATATTGTTATTATACAGGTATTTAGATTTACCTACATGTTTCCAAATGTCTGTATTTCATTTTTCTTGCATCTCATGCATTCCTATTGTATTATTTTCTAATTCTTGAAGTTCTCAGCTTTCCTCCACTTCCATACTCAACATTTTCCTAAATTTATATCTCTAAGTCTAAAGGTGTTGGTATGGTTTGATCTGAACTCTTCTAGAATGTAAGGGAAGAAATTCTTTTATATTTATAGAGACTTATTTTGTGGCCCAGAATATGGTCTGCCTTTGTGAATGTTCCAAATGTACTTGAAAAGAATGAATTTTACCATTGTTGAGTGCAGTGTTCTATAAATGCCAAAGAGATCAAGGATGTGTTGATAATATTTTTCAGGTCTTCCATATCCTTACTTATGTTTCTGTCTACTTGTTCCATCAATTATTGAGATAATATTAAAATTTTTTTATAATTGTAGATTTGTCTACTTTTCCTTGCAGGTCAATCAGTTTTAGATTCGTGTATTATAAAGCTCTAGTTTTTGGCACATATATGTTATTGGGGTTGTTATTTACTATTGATGAATTGACCCCCTTCATTATTAAGGAGTGACATTCTCTACCCCTGGTAATTCTTTTTTCCTCCAAATTTGTTATGTGTGAAGTTGATATGGACACTCTAGCTTTCCTTGTCTAGTGTTAGCATGGTATAAATTTTTCCCATCCTTTTACTTTTAACCTAGTTGTGTCTTTATATCTAAAGTGCATTTCATGTAGGCAACATATAGTTAATTCTTGCTTTTTCACACAATTTTACAACCTCTACCAGTTAATTGCAGTGGTTTGACTATTTACATATAATGTGGCTATTGATATGATTATACTTAAGTCTATATTATATGGTCTTTATTATATTTTGCTTTTTTTTTCTATTTGACCTGTCTTTTTTTCCCTTCCCTACTTTTTATAGCCTCTTTTACATTTATTTTAATACAACAGTTTTATCTTATTTATGATCTTATTATCTAAAACCCCTTTTTAAAAATTAAGTGGTTGCTTTAGGGTGTATAGCATAAATTTTTAAATTATCATAGTCTACTTACAAGTGACAGCACACCACTTCATGCATAACCTAAGAAGCTTGCAATAGTATACTTCCTTTACTTGAGTTCCACTTTTAATTTTGTATATATGTAAGTAACCAGCTAGATAGCTATATAGAAGTATGTAGAAATGTTCTTTTAAGTATTATTTAAAAGAGTAAAACATATGAGAAAATTGTTATGTCTAACTCTAGTAATATTTATACTGTGTATAGAGCTGTTAATCACAATGAGATGTGAAGAAAAACACAAAAGCACACAGAATTATGTGGAGAGGTGAAAGTAGGTTAAACATGAATATGTATATGATTCTTTTTTACAGTTTTTATAAAATGTACATATACACACACCTATACATACATCTACATGATTACACCCACGTAATTCCATATGTGAAATAAATGCATAAACAAGTAGATGAGTTTTAGGAGAACAAGATGTGATGTAAAACTTTAATTAGAGAAAAGACCACATAAGTAACTTTATGGCAAAAGGTATAAAAAGGGTTAAAATTTAAGAGGCATAAGGAATAAGGTATATTTTTCTTCTCGTTGTAATAGAATAATGATCATAAATAAGTTATATTTTAAATTTAAGTAATTACACCATCATTGCATTGGTACAAAAAGCAATGGAAGATACTACAGAGAATCTGTAGTCACAAGAATATTTTGTAAATTAGTGCAAGGCTTGGCAGACTTTTTCTTTAAAGAGCAAGAGAACAAAGATTTTATGATTTTCAGGTCATGCAGTCTTTGCCGACAACTGCTCAATTCTGCCACAGCATCAAAGCAGCCATAGATATTATGTAAACACATGAGTATGGCTCTGTTCCAAAAAAACTTTATTTACAAAAAAACAGGCAGCAGGACAGATTTAACTTGTGGACCAAAGTTTGTGAGCCCTCATTTAGTGAATGATAAAATTGGTATTTGAAATTATTGGGGAAATAAACTATGTAATAAAGTTGGTCTGGATAGCTTGTTGAAATAAAACCTTAAATATATACCATATATGTTATACCAAAATCAATTCCAGGCTGATTAAATATGTAACAGTAAATAAATCATAAACTATTCTTAAAAATATTCACTTTATAAGTGAATAATCTTGGAATACAGAAAGCTATTTAAAAGCATGGATTGATATTCTTTAGGTAATGCTGGGATATGCTTTGGTGGGGAAAGGAAACCAACAACTCCAAAATCTTTCTTCTGGTTTATCCTAACAAAAGTTTAAATTTTTTTGGGTTTTGCTACATGTCTAGCACGGACAGGTGAGGGGTTCTTCTCCACTAAGGTATGGAAGAAGGTCCTGTCATCTCAGAGTGCTGCCAAATCAACAGAGACCTTTGCTGTTGGCTGCAGCAGGAGATGAGGGCCATGTCACAGCAGCTCTGAAAAGCTCTGGCATAGACGTGATGCACATCTCTTCTACTCACATTCCATTGACCACAGCTAGTCACAGGATTTACCAGAGGCCTGAAAGGGAGTTTCTGAAATGTGCAGGGGATATTTGGAGATAAATTAACATGCACTCAGCTTTATTGGTCTTATTCGTCTTATATCTGGATATGAGGGTCCTGGAATTTAGAAAGGCCAGAATTTCACAAAAACACACGTATACACATATACACACATTATTGAAGATATGGTCCCAATGCCATTCAGGATCTGGGATTCAGCACTGATAGTACTTGAGTCACAATTCTAAACAACCACTCTCCTGACTATAATCATTCCGGGCCCCGGGGGGTAAGTCTCTACCTAGGACTTTTGCCCTAAAGCCTAGAAACAGAAAATGACTGAATCCAAATACTTTGAAATCTTTTGTGCATGTTGCTGAAGATAAAGATGGACACTTCCTCAGAATGTAGGCGGGATTTGAGTAGCAAAGCACTTAGGTATGATAAAAGAAATTAATTGCCATGTCAAGTCTTTCCTCTGGGTATGGATGCAATGGGATTTTTATAAGTTGAAATATTTTCCAAGTATTGCAAAGCATCTGTTTTATTGTTACGCAGGGTTTTTTTTAAATCAATGGTTTCTCAGGTATTTACTTATTGCCTTAGTTTGCCAGGGTTGCTATGACAAATGCCACAAACTGATTGGCTTAAAGAATGGGAACTTATTGTCTCACAGTTTTCAAGACTAGAAATCCAAAATCAGGGTATCAGCAGGCCATGCTTTCTCCAAGGTCTTTAGGTTTCTGGTGATGACTTGCTCGCAATCTGTAACTCAGTCTCTAACTCTGTCACATGGCAAGTTGTCTACTTCTCCTCCTTTGGCTTCTAATTCCTGGTCCAAATTTCCTGGGTTTATAAGTACTCTAGTCATATAGGATTAAGACCCACCCTGCTTCAGTTTGGCCTCATTTTAATAGGATATTTGAAGATCCTATTTACAAATGTGTTCACACCCATAGGAGTGGGAGTTAGGATTTGATCATGTCTTGTGAGGGATATGATTTTATCTATCACATTTCTGTAGCATCATGTTACTTGCAAAAATTATATCTAGTGACTGAGAAATATGTTGCAATATCAAGGAGATCCTATTACTTTGAAATCTGTGTATATGTTAGGATTGCCAGACAAAATACAGGACAGCCAGTTAAATTTGAATTTCAGACAAAGAATGGATAATTATTTAGAATAAGTATGTCCCATGCAATATTTTGGATATACTTATTTTAAAAACTATTGCTATTGACCCAAAATTCAAATTTAACTGGTTGTCTGGTATTTTATTTGCTAAATCTGGCAACCATATTTTAGTTGATATAGAATATCTGAAGGAGAATAACGATTGTTTACATTGGAGGCTGGATAGCTATTAAAGCCTAGATTTGTGAGCAGTTTTATGTCTAAAAAGTACTCTATGAGATGTAAATGCATTTCAAAATATTAAAAAATTTCAGCCTTATCTAATGCTTATTTAAATTTATGATTTTCCTTAGATTTTCGCTTTTTAATAGAGAAAGATGAATACTGTCAAAGTAACATTCCTGAAAACATGTACTAAAGTTTTGATTGTTGTTTCATATTCAAATGTACTGCACTTTGAATCGATTTCTATTTTATGTTTTAAGACTTTATATCATTATTATCATTAGAATGCAAATTAGGGGACAAACCTCACGATAACCATATAATTATTGATTTCACCTGAAGCAAAGTCAGGAAAAGCAAGTTCTATAGAATGAATATACATTGCTTTACAAAGCAGGCATGTCTTTGTATTATTACTCAATCAAACATGACTGACCCATCAGGTGCAATAATTATTAAATTCAGTTGCCCTTGAGATTTTTTTTTTGACTTTGTGATGGATGTAAATGTATAAATACCATACCATACTTCTGGCCACTATGTAACTCTTTACTGCCTTCTTCCTGTGCATCAAAGAAACTCTTTTTCAGTGGAGAAAATCTGAAATACCAACTAGCCAACACATGTATTTTAAAGTCTAGGTCCCTCCAGTGATGGGCAGTGGTCACTACATCAGGTCCATAAAGCACTCCAGATAGGGTTCCGGATAGTTGTGAATTAAAACAAGTCATCTCTCTCCCTGACCCTCTGACCCATCCCTAAGGGCAGTGGTGGAACAAAGAAAGGATAATCACAAT
>JAQZBX010072134.1:0-15159 GCA_029593785.1 Cabassous unicinctus | reverse complement strand
AAAAAAAAAAAAGAAAAAAGAAAAATCAAAATTAATGGACAAAAACCTAAGATGTACAAAAATATCAAAATTTAAAATAAAGACAGGATTGGACCCTGCGCTTGCACGACTGGGACTCATTTGCTTTGCCCTAATCCTGGGCAGGATCGCATGCACAGGGACACAGCAAGAGCAGTGTTTGTATCCAATCTGCAGAGAACGGACCAGAAAGCCACCTAGGAATTGGGTGGAGGTCTTTAAGGCAGGAAGCATTTTAGGTGAGTAGAAATTTTGACAGGGATTGGAAAAACTTAACGAAAAGTGAACTGGTAGTTGGTGTCAGAGGAATCTGTTGAGAAAGAGCACCACCTTGTAGTCAGGGGTTTTCCATTGCTCAGACTTGTTCCAGATCATATTTTAGTGCCAAAGTCTACCTAATGTAAATTGTCTTTGAAAATAAAGGCAATTTTCCATGGAAAAATTTGTTTTACTTTAGCTCCCCCCAAATCAGACCCCAACTGATCCAAACAAAGATGCTGTTTCTTGGCTGCTTGTAATTGGTTGGACACTGGACCCATTGATAACAAAGTGGCAATGGCAAGATTAGGGAGTACAAGGCAGGATCCCTGTGAGAATTCCAAAGCCGCGCCCGTCTCTGACTCTTACAGTGTCCCTGCTATGCTAAGTATCCTTTGGGTTAAGAGTAATAAATCACCTCTTGTTGCAAACATGACCAGTGTTTGAGATTGTTAAGAGAAAAATTGGACTGCTTTGGCCTGGAAGGGAGGAAGTTGGTCAAATACTAAGATTTAGACTTAATTCTTGACTAGCCAGACCACAAACATATAGAGAACCTAAAGTTACTTTTCAAACTCAAATTAGTGGCATGATCAAAGCAATTAATAGTTGCTAACGTTTATTGAGTGATGACTACAAGCTGGGCCTTCTGCTGTCCTTGACATGCTGGACCTCACAGAATCCTCCCAGGCACCCTGTTAGAGACGTATTCTTAATAGCTGCAGTTCATCTATGCAGGAACTAAGGCTTGGCGAGGTTAAGAAACTTGCTCAGGTCCCGGGACGAGTGAGCGGCAGAACTGAGATTCAAAGCCAGACATCACCCTACAAATGTGGGTCTCTGCTTCTTTATCTGTAAAGGGGAAAATTGCTAACTATGATGTTGGAATGGCCCCCCGTGGACCACTCCATGCCCTAACATCCCAAACCTGGACCTGGCTTCCCAGAAACAGTCCATCTTCCATGCAATGGAAGGCTCTGGAATGACTGCGTCCTGGGAGTCGGGTGACTGATGCACTTATTTTGGGTCCCACCCTTTGCTGGCTGTTTGACTTCAGGCAAAGGACTTAGTCACCAGGGAACCTACTTTTCTCATCTGTAAAATGAGGATAATGAGACCTGACTCCTGCCTTCCTCACAGGGAGGGCAGGAAGCTTCCTGAGATCACCTCGCCAGAGCCTTTTGATCTGCTTGAAAGGATCCTCCTTAATTGCCCAGCCCGGCACTCCAGCAGCTGGGTGAAAGTTTTATGACCCGAGATTCCCACAGCCCATAATCCACAGGCTCCCAGAAGCCCTTGGAGGTTTTCAATGATAGATTTGGCTGGTGAACGTTGTGTCAGGCCATCAGCAGAGATTTCTCAGAGCCTTAGTCATGTAATAGGCGGTTTCCCAGGGGTGCTCTTGTCAATGCCTCCACTTACTTATGCAGGATTTCTTAAGAGTCCCTCCATGCACGTGGCAGTTTCCCACCCCTCCCCAGGCTTGTGCACAGCAGTCATTTCTGGCATCGTGGACAGTTCCTGGCTGCTATAGCCTCAGCCGGGGTGTGCTCTCTGCCCCTTGGTTCCAGGTTTCAAAAAGGTCCTTTTAAGCAAGAAGTACATTCATCTGCCTTTTCATTTCTTATCCGGGCCATCACAAAAGCTTCCTAAAGCATCGCCCTGCCTCCAGCCCTGCTCTCTCTTTGTCCGCCACACTGAAACCTGATCCACAAGACATACTGCTTCCCCCTTCAAAACTGATCCGTGCCTCCCCATGTCCTTGGAATGAAAACTGAGCAAATAAACTTGGCATCAAAGCCTTGCCCCCCACACCTGACTCATAATCTGGCCCCCAATTTCCTTTCTTCCCTCATTTCTCATTTCTTTCCATTGCTGGTTCTTTTATTCAGTCAGACCTTCCACCTTGATTTCTCACCTCCTGGATGCCATGTGCCATCATAAACTCTGGGGAAGAAAATATGGCCCCTGCTCTCATGGAGCTCACCACCTCGTGGGAGAGTCAGGCACATAAACTGGTAAGTCCTGTGCGGTTTGAGAAGTGCTGTGATGGGGAAACGGAGGGTCTCCAGGAGTCCGCTGGAGCCTAAACCTGCCTGGAGGGAGGGTGGGAAGAGGACAGGGGAGCATCCTGGTGGGAGTGGCACCTAGCACTGGGGGGTGGTAGGATGCAGCCCGCCAGGGAGCAGGGGCCAGAACAGGGGTGGAACCTGTGGTCAGAGAGTCTCAGCGAAAGGGTTTAGGTGAGCGGGAGGGTGCGAGGTGGGTGGGGCCCGCCGTGATTATGGCGTTTCATGGCTTGGGAAGAAGCCCTGTTCCTGAGGGCACTGGCGAATCATGCTCAGAGGCCTGGACCTTATCCTGAAAGCAAAGGAACGTCATCAAGGAAACGTCAGCAGGGAGGCAACATGGTCCCCGCCTGCCCTCGGGTTCTGCAGCCCTGTCAGGGGCTCCCCGACTCCAGACCTTTGCCAGGTCTGTTCCTTCTTCCTAAATGCCCTTCCCCACTTCCTCCTCGTCTCCCAATTCTCCTCCTGCTATGGTGCTGTCATTCACAGTGCCTTACAAATGCCATCTGTTTTTTGATGACTTCCTGTATCCCTAGGGGGTCTGGGAGCCGGGAGCCCATTACTCGTGTGTAGCCACATTCTGCCCTGCATTTTATGTTAGCTGCATCTGTGCCTCTCCCTCACTGGACTGAGAGCTCCTCAAAGGGAGGACCCCCTGGCTTATTTAGCTTAGAGTGCTTTGAGCCAGGTCTCTCTGCAAGCTCCAGTTCCTCGGCTTATCACCACTGAGATCTTGGACAAGTCACTTTATCTCTGAGACCTTCAGTTTTTTCATTTATAAAATGGGAGCATTCATTTTTGTTGCATAGGGTAATCGTGAGGATTAAGTGAAGTACTTAGCTAGCTCTCAAGAATCATGAGTTCTCTTCCTCCTGCCTCTGGTCTCTGGTTCAGAAAGATTGCTTGCAACCTCTTGGGGGAGCATCCTGGAGGGAGGGATGCCTCCCCTTTCCCATGGCTCAGAGGAAATGTTGAGAGCCTAAGCAGGATCCTCTCTGCACTGGCTTGCCCAGCACACCGAGTGTGAACATCATTGCATGCAGCCTCGGTTATCAGCGTCAGCCACCGCCATCCATTCTAATTTGGTCATTTCTTTGACACCTTCCATGCAACACTTGTCCTTAGTGTAAACAAAAAGAAAATGTTGAAAAATGACCTGCAAGCAAAAACATTAAAAAATGTGAGCCTTCTTGTCTAGGATGCCTTAAGCCTGGGTCTACTCCTTTGATAGTGGAGAAAATAGAGCCATCTGCTATGATTCTTTCCCTTTCTCTACTGCCCAGTCCATGCACAGCATCTGAACCATGAGATGACAAGGGCCATTGCCATGGCTGTGCTCATCCTTGTCATTACCAGCAGCAGCAGCCGCCTCCTCCTCCTCTTCCTCATCACCATTTGAGTGGGGTGCAGGTCTGTCTCCACCTCCTTCCTTCCAGGCCATTTTATACAAATCCAGTCTGCAAGCAGAGCCTCCCATGTCCCTGCACTGCTTGTCCACAAACTCGATCCTTGAAGCAACCACGTGAGACAGGGACAGCAACTGCTGTCATCTTAAAGGACAAGGAATGTGAGGCACAGAGAAACGGGGTGACTCTCTCAAGGTCGCAGCACCAGCTGGCAGCTGGGCAGTGTCTGTGCAGGGCTGGGCTGTTTGAGGTCCTAAGAGGGTCCTTTGAAAGAGAACCTTGTTTCTTGGCAGCCAGCCCTGGTAATCCATTGATGTGTTGCCATGTCTGAGGGATTTCTTTCAGCACCCGTGGAAGCAAGTTCTTCTACTCCTTTTGCTTTTTGGAGTCCTCACTGTGTGCCTGGGGCCTCAGCAAATGTTGGCTGCTTCAGTAAAGATTGAAGGAGCACATGAAGGGTCATAGGGAGATAAGAGTTTGCCCCTGTGTGTGGGGGGCTGGGGTGGTTTCTGGGACATCCCTCCCCACCTTCCTTTCCTGCCATTGCTCACAAAGATGTGAAAGGGCATCATTTGTCTCTCTCTTTACTGCTCTGCTCATGTCTCCTCAAGGGAAGAGAAGAAATGTCTTATTGGGGATATTGGGAACGGCTGAGGTTCACTGGGTTGCGTTTGTCTATTGAGCAGGGTCAGTATGTTAAGCCTTCGTGTCTCTTTCTTCCTTCTCAACCTGCCTGGATTCTGACATGGCTTCTTCCACTTTCACTTTTCATGTGTTGAGCCATCCTTCCTTCCCCTGCAGGTACTTTAGGAGAATTTTTGGCCAAGGAACAGAGGCGATTCTGATTTTTTTTTTTTTTTTTTTTTGCCAGACTCTTAAAAATATCGTTAATAAGGCAGGATGTGAAAGGTTTAGGACTCTGAGAGACATATATCTGCAAATGGATTTTTTCAAAGAGATCCTTTCCATTTTCTACTCAAGGTAATACTGAGATACAGTCAGGTGTTATCTGAATTGGCTTGTCAGCTCTCTGCTGAAGAGATTTCTTTCCTGGGATTGTTTCAAAAGTTCTGGGGCAAGGTGACCTGCCTCCTCTTTTATACTTGATATAACTGACAACAGTGAAATTCAATGGCTGTTTCTTCATTTTTATTTGGGGCCCTGGGAACTCAGATTCCGCTATTCTCTAGTAGATTTATTACACAGTAACAAGCATGGAAAAAGCCTCATGATTTAGAGCAAGGTATAAAGACTTTGAGGAACACCTCATCTTTCATTGCCTTCTCTTTGTAGTAACATCCATAATCTAGCTCTTGGGAGAGGAGGAGCCCCAGGGTTGGGGTAATGAGTTCTCCTAGACAGAGTTAGTCAAATCTGTATTTTTTCTCAAGTGAAAGATGGAATGTCACATAGTAGGTGGCCAAGATGCTTGGCCTTCAAGGTAGGGACTTCCAAGTCTGGAAGCATGCAGGATGGGGAGGCGGATCAATCCCTAGCACCCCACCCCACCCCGTGAGTACTGGGTGGGCGGGCTCTCTTTGGTGGGAGATAGTTGGAGCTGGGGCCATGCAGTCCACTTGAATCAGAATTCCAAGGTGGGTCTAGACATTGGGGTTTTTTTTAAAGCTCCCCAGTAATTCCTTTTTTTTTTTTTTTTTTAGTTTTATTTATTTATTTATTTATCCCCCCCTTGCTGCTTGTGTTTGCTGTGTCCATTCACTGTGTGTCCTTTCCGTGTCTGCTTATCTCCCCCTTGCCGTGAGGTCCCACTGCATCAGCCCACCACGCCGCGTGGGCCAGCCTGCCCCCAAAAGGAGGCCCAGGGAAGTGAACCCGGGGCCTCCCACATGGTAAACGGGGGCTCCATCGATTGAGCCACACCCGCTTCCTGTTGTGAGGTCTCGCTGCATCAGCTCACTGCGCCGCGCGGGCCGGCCTGCCCCCACAAGGAGGCTCCGGGAAGCGAACCCGGGGCCTCCCACATGGTAAACGGGAGCTCCATCCATTGAGCCACACCCGCTTCCCTCCCTAGTAATTCTAACATGCAACATGAAGCCCTGCTCCAAGGTGGTGTCTGAAGCTAAACATTAAATATCCTCATCTCTACCGACAGTTCTTTCTCTGTCTCCGGGGCCAGGTGTGCTCTCCCTGCTCCCCCAGCTCACCTGCCCTCTTTGTCGCCTAAGGCCTGCTTTTCCTCCAGAACTCAACTCAGTTGAGAATGCATTTGTCCTAGCAAGGGAAGCCCAGCATTCAGGTCTTGGTTCTCAAGTCAGATTGTCTGGTATTGAGTCCCAGAGCTACCACTTACTAGCTGTGTGAGCTTGGGCAAGTTACTTTACCTCTCTGGGCCTGAGATATTAATCTATAAATTGAGGATAACAACAGTACCTAGAGCACTTAGCATATCTTCACTTTCTTTGAATGCTCTCAGTAAATACCAGCTCTTATTATGAAATGGAATAGTGCTAAAGGTTCTTCGAGTTTCTAGTAGGCTCAATGGAGATGCTGGGTATAAAAAAGCTTTGCATAGGAGTGACCTACTCCTTTCTACTGAGTTTCTAGTAGGCTCAATGGAGATGCTGGGTATAAAAAAGCTTTGCATAGGAGTGACCTACTCCTGTCTTCTAGAGCAGGATCAGCAAACTATGGCCTGCAAGCCAAATCCAGCTGATCACCTGTTTCTATAAATAAAGTTTTATTGGAACACAGCCATGCCTATTTGATTACATACTGTCTATTGTGGCTTCCACACTTCAACAGTGGAGGTGAGTAGTTGTGACAAAGACCTTGTGACCACAAAGCCAAAAATATTTACTCTCTGGACCTTTAGAGAAAAAACATTGCTGACTCCTTCATAGAGAATCAGCTGGCTCTGCCCATGGTTATACCTCCCCTCTGATGTCTTCCTTTTTATTAAAAAAATAATTTTAACCTCACTTCTACAATATCGTGTTCCAAGCCCTGTTTTAATATTTTACAAATATTATATCATTTCATTCTTATAGCAACTCCATGAGGTGACTATAATTATTATCCCTATTCTTCAGATGAAGAAATCGAGGCACAGAAAGGCTAAGGGCAGGATTCGAATGCAGGGTCCCTGTTCTTAACTGCTTGCTGCTCTGTGCATGTGTCCCAAGCTTGTTAGAGAAACACGGACTTGGGGTGCTTGGGAATGTGAAGAGTTGGAATTGATAGAGACCAGCAGCCCAAAGAGGAACTGAGTTGGAAAAGGGCTTAGGGAGCCCTGGGATCAACACCCTTCTTTCCCAGGAGATGGCCAGGCTTCTGGGGAAACTGAGGCCCATTAGGCTCAAGCTTTCCCAGCAAGGTCTGTGTGTTCTAGGAGATTAAAGGCTGGTGGGAAGGTAACTGGGCCAAAGCTCTTAAAAATAACAATGAAAGTGTTTTATCATGGAAATGAAAAAATACGTAAAAGTAGAAAGAAGGCTATAATGAACCTCATGTACCCATCACCCAGCATGAACAGTTATGAACATCTTGCCAATATAATTTCATATATCATCTCCCAATAATTTCAGGGTGGCAACTAGAGATTTAAAAAAAATAAATCCCAAACATTCAGCTATTGTGCACACAAATATCTTTAAGTCCAAATTCATTTTGAAGGAGGACTGGAGGGGAGAAAATGCGGCATAACACAGGCCTTGGGGACAGAGCCAGCCGCCCTTGAAATGGGGGTGGCACCGCAGTTTTCCGCCAGCCAGCAGAGGAAGGTTTGCACACGTCCCTCCTCCCTGGACCTCATTGCAGGCAAGGCCTCGTTCTCCTATGAGCAAGGCCGGGGCCTGCCGGGCCAAGGCAGTCCTGGGGTGGCGTGGGGGCAGGGGACGCCTTGTGAAATGCTGTGTGCCACCAGGACAAGCGTGGATTCCTTATTCACCATCATCCCCTTCTTCCAAGTGCACCCTCCCGCCTGCTGCGGGGCCTCCGAGCCCTGCTGGGTGAGTGTGATTGTCAGCTGAGTCACCCGGGTCATTCCTGTTATCTTATTACCACGTTTGCCGTTTTCTAGCTGCATGACTCACTCAGCTGGGAGGGAAACAGGGAGCTAGGGGAGAGGAGTCTTTTATCACACCCCACAACCCCTCCTTTGGAAGTATCATCCTTTGCCTTTTATTTATTTTTATTTATTTTTGAGGTCCTGGGGCCGGGGATTTCTCCAGGACCTCGTATGTGGGAAGCCAGGGCTCAACCATTGAGCCACAGGGGCTCCCCATCCTTTGACTTCGAGCTCTCATCTGAACACCCAAAATAAGGGATGGGGAAGGTCAACGGTGAGTTTGGGGCTGGTGGAGGGGCTGCCAGCCAGGGGGTGCCAGGCCCTGGGCTGTGTCTATGCAGCTTCGAGGAATTCTGGAAAATCCCTGTCTGACCTGTCTGCCTGGTGTGTGATTCTCCACTGCACCCACCTGGACCCTGCAGCGGCGGGGGAGAGAAAGCGCTCTGCTGAGCGTCCTCCTCTCAGGCAGCCAAGGAGACAGGCGAGAAAGAAGGGGCCTTGGCTCAGCCGCCTTGTCGTGCCCAGGCTTTGCGCACTCCCAGGCTTGACCACAAAGACCCCTGGAAACGGTGAGCCTGCTTGCTCGGCTTCCCGCGTACATTTCTGCTCAGAAAAGAGCCTGCAGTTCTTTTGTGGTGTCTCTAAACCAGGACTGAAATTGCACCTCCCACTTCCGCTAGCCCTCCTCCTGCCTGTCCTTCAAGGCCTTTCTCTTCACAGAGCAGCTGGGGGGTCCTTCTGCAGCGTGGGACAGATCACAGCACCCCCCCCCCCTTTGAAACTCTCCAGTAGTTTCCTCTGGCACTTAAAATAAAATTGATACCCTCGCTACTCAAACTGTGGTCCTCGGACCAGCAGTACCAGCTTGGGGTGGGACTGGGGTCTTGTTAGAAATGCAGAATCCCAGGCCCACCCCACACCTATTGAAGCAGGAGCTGCATTTCAACAAGATCCCAGGTGATCCACAGGCAAGTGGTTCAAGTATACCAGGGCCTGATGCTGGAGCCCAGCGCTATTTATTAGCATCACCTGGGAGCTGTTACAACTCAAATGCCGCAGCCCCCGTTGAATGCGATTCAATCCCTCCTCACTACCACCTGGAATCAAGGAAGCCAAATGTCAAAGAGGTTCCGTACATTGTCCAGGAGGCCCAGCGTTGGGGGAGGCTGGAACTGTTTGGAAGCCTGTGCCTCTGGCTGCAAATGGAGAGGGAGTTGAGTGTATAGGGTTGAGGATTCAGACTTGCCTGGGTTTGAATTCCTGTGACACCACATACAAATTGGGCATATTATTTATCATCAGAGCTTCGTTTTCCTTATTTGTAGAACAAGGATCAAAAAAACCAAACCTATGTCACAGTGCTGTTAAGAGGATTAAGTGAGATAATGTGTTTAGCATGGTGCTTGCAACATGCTAAGAGCTTAGTAAGCGTGAGCTGTCATTATTATTAGTTATTTATTATTCCTCACGCCCCATGCTTGGCCCTTTTATACAGTGGAAGCCCTGAACTATTTGGTCTCTAGGATTTTTCTCTCCCAGTTCCATGGCCAATGCAGTGTGGTAAAAAAGGCGTGAGATTTAGAGATCTCTTGTTTGCTGTGTGATTGAAGCAGGGCATATGAACTTTCTAGTCCTCTGTCTTCCTTTCTCTGAAATGGAGACACAAACATCCACCTCCAGAGTTGGGCTGAAATGGACTGATCCTGTTAGCACGTGGCTCCTGACTTCTCCTTTCACATCTCACCCTTCATATTGCAATAACCCCAAGCAATGGGCCCTCAGAGGGTAAGGGTAGCTCCTCTCTCCTGGTGGGAACCCACTCTAGGAGACATCACTCTTTTCTAGCATTGAGGGAATGGAGGACCCAGGGGTGACATGACATGTGATGGGTCACCAGAGACACGTGACTCCACAGCTGCCTCCCTGAGGCCGTATGGTGGGAGAGAGCGTTCTAGAGGCCCCCTGCCTGGGTGCATGTTGATTTGGCCCCCTGCTAGCTGTGTGACTTTAGACAAGTTATTTAACCTGTTTTTTGGTTGCTGTGTCTGAAAATTGGGGCTATATCATCTACCTCATAGAGTGGTGGGAAGGGTTGAATGAGTTAATCAGTGGAAGTGCTAGAAATCATGGTTCACAAGTGGCAAACCTGGATAATGGTCTTCTCCTCACCCTCTGCAGCTGAGTTGAATTGTCTTCACTGGGCTTTCACCCACTGGGGCTTGTCATGCTCTATTTGTTAATCTCTCTTCCCCATGAGCTCATCTCTGTGTTCCTGGTGCTGAGCAGCAGAAAGCCTGACCCACACTTGGCACTTAGTGTTTAATTTTATTATTATTTTATTTTACTTACTTTAACTTTTGCAGAAGGAACGACAGAACTCAGAGGCCAGCTCAGGAATAAGACCCGAGGCAGCGAATCACATGGCCACAGGCAGGGGATGCCTGGATCCCTCCCTGGGTGGAGGAACTGGATCCCTTGGGAGGGAAGACAGGGAAATGGGAAGGGACTTCACTTTTACCCCCCTCTCATTTAGGTCCGTGATGTTGGGAAGATGGGCAGGTAACAATCCATTGCCAGGAAGAAAATGTTCTTGCTGAGTGGATCATGAAAACCCGCAGGGTTTGACTTTCCTCATCAGGCCATCTTTCTGTCCACACTGTATCAGGCAGGGGTGAAGGCTTTCAGACTCAGAAGCTTCAGAGGGGGGGATCTATCAGAAAAACAAACTTTCCTCTTACTAAAACAGTCTTTGATGCATTTTTATACACTCAAATTGTGTCTCTTTACCAAATTCTGAGTCAGTTAGGGGGTCTTCTATGAGGGGCAAGAAAATTCCTCTCCTCCACAGGTACATTTTAACATTAATTTTTCATTTACCAAATGCTCATACCACACTATTCTGCTAGGCCCTGTTCTGGCTACTTTAAAGACACCACCTCATTCCAACCCTCATAACATCCCTTTGAGGTGGGTAGCAGTGTCCCCATTTTATAGATGAGGAAACTGAGACACAGAGAAGTTAACTGCCCTAGTTCCACAGAGTCTGTGTCATGGAAGCGGGCATCAACCACCTTGGCTCCAGAACCTGGGCTCGTCATTTCTAGGCTATGCCATCTCATTTAAGCCTCACAACCCCCACTTAAATCATACAACAGCTAAGGATTGAATTGTGTCTCCCAAAATATATATTTAATTCCTAACCCCCAGGACCCCAGAATGTAACTTATGTGGAAGTAGGAATTGGTTAAAATGAGGTCATACTGGATTAGGGAGAGCACTTAGAAGAGAAGAGACATCAGCGACAGACACACAGGGGATACAGCAGAGATTGTTCTACAAGTGAAGGAATGCTAAGGGTTGCCAGAAACGAGGGAGAGGCAAGGAAGGCTCCTTTCCTAGAGCCTTCAGAGAAAGCCTGACCCTGCTGACACCTTGATTTTAGACTCTGGCCTCAGAACTGTGAGAGAATCAATTTCTGTTGTTTTAAGTCACCCAGTTTGTGGTACTTTGTTAAGGCAGTCTCAGGAAATTAATCAACAGACCCACAAGGTAGCTACTGTTTCCATTTACTCAGAGGTTCAGAGATGTTAAGAAGTCTGCTCAAGGTCACACAGGAGTACTGGCTACAGCTGGGATTCACTTTTGCCTGGCTCCAAAGTGTCACCAGGCTGTATACCAGGATGTAGACACCATGGGCGCTTTGCCAGAATCTTCTGCACAGGATCAGGAGCCACCCCACTTGAAGTCTCCTTCCTTTCATTTTTGCATCTTCTTTCTTTATCTTTCCTTATCACGGTGGCCAGGACCTCTAGTAGGATGTTGAATGGCAGTGTTGATAAAGGGCAATTCTGCCTTGTCTCTGTCACGTGAATGCTGCTTATGCTTTCCTTTTTTTTCCAGGAGCACACACTTAGCCTGCATAAAGAGTAAAGAGACAGGGATGCTGACTCTGACTCTGCCCCTTGCTTGCTAAGAAAACTTGGGCCAGTTACTAACTTCTCTTTATTGTTACCATTTAGGGTTGGATGAGATCAGTGACTTTTAAACTTAAAAAATTTTAACTCAGAAATTTTTAAAGCTGCAGAATACTTAAGAAATCTTAAAAGTACCTCAAGTACAAAATAAGTGCCATGCCTTTTTTTAGATCCTGGGTGCCATGGAGTTTGGAAATCACTGCATTTGATAAGCTCTAACCTTGTGTGATCAAGGGAAGCCCACAGGCTCAGCGTCTTAGTGACCTGAGGCTCCCTAGCAAACGACCACAAACTTGGTGGCTTACTAAACAAAAGACGTTCAGTTTATTCTCTCACAGTTCTGGAGGTCAGAAGCCTGAAATGAGCATGTAGGCAGGGACATGCTGTCTCTGAAGGCCCCAGGGCAGAAATTCTTCCTCGTGTCTCCCAGCTTCTGAGGGTGCTGGGTGTCCCTTGGTTGTGGCTGCATAGCTCCAGCCTCTGCCCGTCTTCACTGGCCTTCTCCTTGCTGTGTCTTCTCTTCCGACTCTTTTAAGGTCACCTGTCATTGGATTTAGGGCCCACCCCAGGATCATCTCAGCTCATGGCCCTTAATAACATCCACAAAGACCCTTCTTTGGAATAAGGTCACATTCACAGGTTTCAGGGACTTGGGGGTCACCATTCAACCCGTTATCATCATCAGTAATGACAGTTAAACATCTGTTATGCCTGGCACTCTCCTAAGCATGTCATGGATACAGACATAATCAAGACAGACACACAACCCCTGGGAGCCTCCAGGCTCACTTGGGAATCTCTACGAAATTGGGGGGCCTCAGCTTTGAGGCTTTTTCCTCCCCCACCCCATCACCTCCTTCCTTTAACAAGTTTATTGAGGTATAATTTACATCTAGTAAAATTCACCCTGTTTAGGTGTACAGCAGAAGAAACATGCTTACAGAATTAAATAAATTCACTCAAACTCATTTTAGACGGGAGGGGCAGAGCCCAGGATTTGAACCTACGTTCTCTATTGCCAGAGCCTGAAACCGAGCCACCAGTCATCAGGGCCTGCTGGTCCTCGGGGGGCCCAGTTCCTCACCTGTGGCACCAAGAGGCTGGACAAGATGCCCTCTGGAAGCCCCTAGAGTGCAGGATTCAGACCCCCACGGTGGAGTGCCGGGAAGCACGCCTTGTCAAAGGACCTCTCCGTCGGAGGAGTTCGGAAACGGAAATCCACATTCCACTTACACGCATTTCGCCTTTTTGGGATGAACTGCATGTCTATGGTTAAGTGGATTTACAGCTCATGGTATCTCATTTCAATTGAACTAATCCTCACAAAATGGGCAAGCGACTTAAATGATTCCTGTGAAGAAACTGCAAGGTGAGAGAATACTAATGAGGCAAACCCAAGGGAACGGCAGGACAGCTGACGTTGTGCCTGCTGCTTCTCGGCTCAGTTACAGGACGAGAGTCATGGCAGGCCAACTACGTCTACCTCAAAACTGGCCAAAAGAATTCAAAAGTGATCAGGAAGAATCTTTGAAACATGGTCTTCCATCCACTATTGCTAATAATGACTCTCTCCTTGACTACTGTGTCTTTTTTAAAAAAAAAAAAAAAATCAATTTTATGGATTCATATTAATAAAGCATAAAATTCATCCAAAGTGTATGATCAGTGGTATATGGCATAGTCACATAGTTGTGCATTCATCACTTCTATCATTATTAGAGCATTTTCATTATTTCAATGATAATAACAAAAACATTCAAACAGACAAAAAATTCATCACCTCTCAATCTCTCTCTGTTTCCCCTGCTGTACGTAGCTGCTATTTCTGGCTATTCTTGCTTGTTTATTTATTTTAAAGAAGTTTTATTAAGATATATTCACATACCATACAATCTACCCAAAGTGTATGATCAATGGCTTTTAGCATAATCACAATGTTGTGCATTCATCACCACAAAAATTTTAGACCAATTTCATTACTCCAAAAAAAGAACTCCACACTCCTTAGCAGTCACCTCTCAATCCCTCTGTCCTTCCCCAGCCCTACATAACCACTAATCTAATTTCATCTTTATAAATTGATTTATATTTATGTATTGTACAAATGGAGTCACACAATATGTAGTACTGTGTGTCTGGTTTCTTTCACTTAGCATAATGCATTTTTTGTGTCCGATATTAGCATCTTGTAACAACATACATTCGTTTAGTTTCAAAAAAAAAATCTTATATATACTATATTACCCATATTCATATTTCACATGAGGCTTTACTATGCAATACAGTCCCATGTTACATTTTTTATCTTTCTTTAGTATTTTACATGATCTTAGATTTCCCTTTCAACCACTGTCATACCCATATAATAGCGCTGCTAGTTACAAACATTATATTGTGCCTTCACCTTTCCTATTCATTTCCAAAGATTAACACACATCCTTTTTACCAGTGTACTAGTTAATCCTCAGCTTTCCATTCTCTAACCTCATTCTATTTTCTGGTGACCCATAATCAAGTTATTAACTCCATGAGTTTACACAATATATTTAGTTCATAATAGCGCAATCGTATCATATTTGTCCTTTTGTGTCTGGCTTGCTTCAGGCAACGTAATGTCCTCCAGGTTAATCCATGTTGTCATATGTTTTACAACTTCATTTCTTCTTACCACTGCATAATATTCCATTGTGTGTATACACCACAGTTTGCTTATCCTGGATTGTTTCCATCTTTTGGCAATCATAAATAACGCTGCTATGAACATTGGTGTGCATATATCTATTTGTGTCACTGCTTTTAGTTCTTCTGGGTATTGGTATTGCTAGTAGTGGTATTGCTGGGTCATGTGGCAAATCCATATTCAACTTCTTTAGGAACTCCAAATGCTCCTCCACAGTGGCTGTACCATTCTACATTCCCACCAACAGTGAATTAGTGTTTCTATCACTTCACATCCTCTCCAATACTTGTAGTTCTCTGTTTTTTTAATAGTGGTCATTCTAATAGGTGTGAAATGACATCTCATTGTAGCTTTTTTTTTTTTAAAAAAAGATTTATTTATTTACCCCTCCACCCCCACCCAGTTGTTTTGCACTCACTGTCTGCTCTCTGAGTGTTCTTCTGTGTCTGCTTGTCTTCTCTTTAGGTGGCACTGGGAACCAATCCTGGGACCTTCCAGAGTAGAGAGAGGTGCTTGATCTCTTGCACCACTTCAGCTCCCTGGTCTGCTGTGTCTCTTATTGTCTTTCTTCTGTGTCTCTTTTTGTTGCGACATCTTGCTGCGCCAGCACTCCATGTGGGTCAGCACTCCTGTGCAGGCCAGCACTCCTGCGTGGGCCAGCACTCTGCATGGGCCAGCTCACTATGCAGGCCAGCTTGCTTTTCACCAGGAGGACCCAGAAATCAAA
>JAQZBX010072133.1:0-15130 GCA_029593785.1 Cabassous unicinctus | reverse complement strand
TGAAGATATTTGCAGCATGAATATATGAATATATGTCATATATGAATATATGACAAGGGCTCAAATTTAGAATGTATAAAGAATTCATTCTTAGGTCGCATTGGGAAACCACTTTCTTCTGACTGGCCTGGGAAAAACATCTGACAATACCAGTTGTTGGTATGGATGCAAAGCAAGGAAAAATCTCATACTCTTATGGTGGGAATATAACTGGAACAGTCACTGTGTCTATTTAAGTTGAAAATATATATTCTAAACCTTTGGCTTCTAGGTATATAGCCTAGAGAAACTCATGATTATGTGTGCCATAATGTTCATAATGATTGAAAGTTTGAAATAAGCTCAATGCCATACCTTAATAGAATGGTTAAATAAATTGTGGTTTATTCATACTGTGGAATGCTGTATAGTGATAAAATGGAATAGAGCTACAGCTACATAGAACAACATTAATAATCACAAAAACATAATATATGGTGAAATAAGACAAACACTAGATACTGTATGATCCCTATAAGTTCATAACCTAGGGACAGTTATACTATTTGGGAATATAAAACTGAGCGGTTGTAAAACTAAAGAGAATCAAGGCAGTAAATATAATAAAAGTCAGCGTAGTGGTTATTGTTAGTGGGAATGGGAAAGGAAGTGAATATAGGAGTTTTTGAGAAAGGTCGTATGGGATACTTCTGTGGTGCTGACAGTGTTTTCTTGCTTCGGGTGTTAGGTACATGATTGTACGTTTCCTACAAATTCATTACACTGCATTTTGGTTTGATACATTTCTTTGTATGTTTTGTAATTTGTAAAATGTTTTGTAATAATATGTATGCTTTTTTTCGTAGTAATTTTAAGTTTAATTATTGCTTTTATTAGAGAAGTTGTATAACTTTAGAGAAAAACCATGCAGAAAATACAAAGTTCCCGTGTATACCTCCCTTACATACACTGTTTTCTATGTTATTAACTTTTCATTAGTGTGGTACCTTTGTTACAATTGATGAAAGACTATTATTACGATTTTACTATTTAGTGTAGTCCATAGTTTAGGTTAGGGTTCACTGTTTTGTGTAGTCATATGATTTTTTTAAAAAATTGTTCTTCAAATAATATAAATACAATCTAAAATTTTCCTTTTAACACATTCAAATATATACTTAAGTGGTGTGCATTACATACAGTGTTGTGCTACCATCCTTTACCAAAACGTTCCATCACCCCAAACAGAAACTCTGTACCAATTAAGAATGCACTCCCCATTCCCTACCCACACTCTGACCCCTAATAACCTGTATTCTAGTTTCTGACTCTACGAATTTGCTTGTTCTAATTATATCATACCAGCTTGATCATATAGTATTTGTCCTTTTGTATCTGGCTTATTTCAGTTAACATGATGTCTTCAAGGTTCATTCATGGTGTTACATGTATCAGAACTTCATTCCTTTTTACAGCTGAATAATACTCCATTGTATGTACACACCAGATTGCCAGGTCGTATGGAAATTCTGTCTTAACTTTCTAAGGAATCACCAAACTTCCATAGCAGCTGTCCCATTTTACATTCCTACTGGCATTGAGCCAGTGTTCCTGTTTCTCCACATCCTCTCCAACAGTTATTTTCTGATTTTTAATAGTAGCCATTTTAGTAGGTGTGAAATGGTATTGAATATCTTTTCATGTGCTTATTGTCCACTTTGTGTATCTTCTTTGGAGAAATGTCTATTCAAGTCTTTTGCTCATTTTTTAATTGGGTTATTTGTCTTTTTGTTATTGAATTGTAGGACTTTTAAAAATATGTTCTGGATATTAAACCCTTATTGGATATGTGGTTTTAAAATATTTTCTCCCATTGTGTAGGCTGTCATTTTACTTTCATAGTAAAGTCCTTGGAGGTACATGTGTTCTTCATTTTGATGAAGTCCCATTTATCTGTTTTTTTCTTTTGTTTATGCTTTTGGTTAAAGTCTAAGAAACCTTTGTCTAACACAAGATCCTGAAGATGCTTTGCTATATTTTCTTGTAGGAGTCTTATAGTTTTGGTTCTTAGATTTAGGTCTTTGATCCAGTTTGAGTTAATTTTTGTATATGGTGTGAGGTGAGATTCCACCTTCATTCTTTTTAAATTTTATTTTATTATTTTTAATTTATTGAAGTATATCACTCATATATAAACATACATAAACAAAAAATGTATAGTAATAGTTGTGAACTTAAAAAACAAATATACATAACATCATACAGGGCTCTCATACCTCACCCTACTGCCAATACCTTGCATTGTTGTGAAACATTTTTAACTAATGATTAAAAAGCATTCTCAAAATATTACTACTAACCAAAGTATCTTTCATATGGTGTATTTTTCCTCCAAGCCAGCCTATTTTTATTATTACTATATCATTTATACGTGAACATACATGAACAATAAGTATATAGTAAAAGTTGTGAACTTACCAAGCAAACATGTATAAGATCCATACAAGAGTCCCATACATAATCCCACCACCAACACCTTGCATTGTTGTGAGACATTTGTTACAAATTATGAAAGAGTATTTGACAAAATCTCACTACTAACTATAGTCCTTATCTTAAAATTGTTTGTATTTTTCCCCCAACCCACCCTATTATTATTTTTTAAATCTATTTTTATGACAAGTTGTAAAATTATAAAACAGTCATGCGTATGTGCAGAAATTCCCACACAACACCCCTCTATCAACACACCACACAGTGGTAAAACATTTGTTACAGATTATGAGATAATATCATCAGACTATTACCAGGTCCATAGTGTACATTTGGCACACTTTTTCCATACTTCCCCATTATCAACATAGTACATCTTTGGCATAGATGCATGAATATTACATTATTACTGTTAACAACAGTCCATAAGTCACTCCAGTTGTATTTTTCCCATGCTTCTTCACATTCCTACCACCCAGCAGTAGTGATGTACAGCTGCTCTAGCTCACAAAGGACACCCTAACATCTGTACCATCTACCAAAATTCTCATCCACTTCTGGGTTTACTGTGTTAGTCAGTCCCTAGATTATTCTCTAGCTTTCTTTCAGTTGGCATTTACATCCCTAGACTACCCTTTTCAGCCACATTCCCATTTATAAACCAGCTGTTACTCCCTATAATGTGTTACCATCAACTCTACACATTTCTACACTTTTACAGTAAAGTTAACTAAAACTTCTACATACATTAAGCATCAGTAGTCCATCTCAGCCCTCCTCTTATCTCCTTTAAGAATCCATCACCTACCACAAGGTCTTGAAGATGTTTTCCTATATTTTCTTCTAGAAGCTTTGTGATTTTTGCTTTTATATTTAGGTCTTTGATCTATTTTGAGTGAATTTTTGTATAAGGTGTGAGATAGGGGTTTTCTTTTCTTTTTCTTTCTTTTTCTTTTGCTATGGATATTCAGTTCTCCCAGCACCATTTGTTGAATGGACTGTTTTGCCTGAGCTGGGTGGGTTTGACAGGCTTGTCAAAATTCACTTGACTATAGATGTGAGGGTCTGTTTCTGAACCATCAGTTTGGTTCCATTGGTCTTTGTGTCTGTCTTTATGTCAGTACCATGCTGTTTTTACCACTGCAGCAAGATAATATGATTTAAAATCTGGAAATGAGAGTCCTCCAACTTCACTTTTCCTTTTTAAGATGTTTCAGGCTATTCAGGACCCCTTACCCTTCCAAATAAATTTGATAATCGTATTTTCCATTTATTTTTAAAATGCTGTTGGAATTTTTATTGGGATTACATTGAATCTGTATATCAATTTGAGTAGAATTGACATCTTAATGATATTTAGTCTTCCAGTCCATTAGCATGGTATGTTCTTCCAATTATTTAGGTCTTTTTTGATTTCTTGTAATAATGGGTTGCAGTTTTCTGAATACAAGTGCTTTACATTGTTGGTTAAGTTTATTCCAAAATATTTGGGTTTTATCTGTCATATTTTATTTTCACCACTCTTCTGACACTTTTAGTTTCTTTTACTGATATAATCTTCATTTCTAGACTCTCTTCCAAGCCTCTCTCTCCTGTTTTTTCTTTTCAGACCATAGCACACACTTTAAGTATTTCCTGCAAAGCTGGTCCCTTGGTTACAGACTCTCTCAGTTTCTGTTTATCTGTGAATATTCTAAAGTCACCCTCATTTTTGAAAGACAATCTTGCCAGATATAAGATTCTTGGCTGGAAGTTTTTCTCTTGCAGTGTCTTAAATATATCATACTGCTTTCTTCTTGCCTCCATGGTTTCTGATGAGAAATCGGCACTTAATCTTATGGGGTATCCCTTATATGTTATGCATTGCTTTTCTCTTGCTGCTCTCAGATTTCTCTCTTTGTCTTTGGCATTTGACATTCTGATTAGTATGTGTCTTGGATTTGGTCTATTCGGATTTATTCAGATGTGAGTATGTGAGTATGTAGTGCTTCTTGGACGTGGATGTCTATGTCCTTCAATAGGGTTGGGAAATTTTCTACCATTATTTCTTCAGATATTCCTTCTGCTCCTTTTCTCTTCTCTTCTCCTTCTGGGACACCCATGACACATATGTTTGCATATCTCTTGCTGTCGTTTATTCCCTGAGAACTTGTTCAATTTTTTCCATTCTTTTCTTCATCTGTTCTTTTGTATGTTCGCTTTCGGATGCCGTTTTTTCAAGCTCACCAATCCTTTCTTCTGCCTCCTCAAATCTGCCATTATATGATTCCATTGTATTTTTAATTTCATTTATTACACCTTTCATTCCCATAAGATCTGCTATTTTTCTGTGTATGCTTTCAAATTCTTTGTGCTCATCCATTGTCCTCTTAATATCCTTAATCTCTTTAGCCATCTCATTGAATTTATTAAGGAGATTTGTTTGAACATCTATGATTAGTTGTCTCAACTCCTTTATGTCACCTGGAGGCTTATCTTGCTCCTTTAACTGGGCCATATCTTCCTGTTTCTTGGTGCGAATTTTTTGTTCTTGGCATCTGACTTGCTAGATGTATTTATTCTTGGTGCAGTTTCTGTCTTTAATTTAGGGCTTTCTTGCCCTTTTCTCCCTTGCTGGTTTTGTAGTAGGAGCCAAGGATATAGTTGGTGCTGTAAGCTGTGGAGGTTCAGGGTGCCCTTATTGCCCCAGGACCGATGAAGCTTCTCCCAACTTTCTCCTTTGTCAGGGATACTGACAGAGCCACAGCCTGTCAGCACAATCAAGTTGTGCAGGCGTAGACTGTAGTTGCCCAGAGAGACTGATGAAACTTCACACCCCTTTCTCCCCTCCCTGGGGTGGGGATAGAGCTGCAGGTGTGGGCAGCAATCTATGCCATGCGGGACCAGAATGACCGCAGTTGCCCCAGTTGACTTCTGACTATTCAGTCTGTGTCAGCTGAATGTACCTGCAGTTACCCAGAGAGGCTTGGTGCAGGGTTAACCACCTTCCTCCCTGCACCAATCTGGGTATAAGAAGCCGGTCTCTACAGTCACTGTTATTTTCAGTCAGCCCAGCTTCCTCTTATGCCAGGGGCAGAGTAAAAATGGCAGCTACCGGCCTCTTTCTGACATTGACAGGTTCAAACTTTAGCTGTTCTTAGGGTTATACTTTAGCCCGCTGAATTTACTAATCGGCAGCTGATGTTGGTACCCAACCATCTCTTCCTCCCCTGTTTTTGGGAAGTGGAGCTTCCAATTCCAGCCTCTTGTGCCGCTAGTGGAGGATGGACACTGGCCTCCTTAGGAATCTTCTCTGGAGATGGGCAGTCTCCTCCTTCCATTCCTTCAAGGATGTTGCAGGATACTGGAGCCCCCAAACAGGTGCTTTAGATAGCTCTGGGTGATTACTAACTGCCCTGTAGCACAATCTGACTCTTGGAGCTCCTTACTCTGCCACTATCTTGATGGTTGTCTACACAATCATTCTTTTGAATATTGATATCCAGTTTTCCCAGCACCATTTGTTAAAGAGTCTATTCTTTCCCAATTGGGTGGACTTGGCACACTTGTCATAAATCAGTTGACCATAGATGTGAGAATTTATTTCTGAACTCCTGATTCTATTCCATTGGTTTATATGCCTGTCCTTGTGCCAGTGTCATGCTGTTTTGAGTACTGTGTCTTTGTGGAGCTGCTGTAGCTCAGTGGAGGAATTCCTGACTTGCATGTAGAAGGTTCCTGGTTCAAGTCCCAGCATCTCCTAAGAGAAGAGATCCAGGGAAAGATAAGGTACACAGCTACCACCTTATGATAAGGAACCATATAGACTGAGGTTCTGTTGCAGAGCAGGTGTAGCTCAGTGATTGAGTTCCTGTTTTGCATGTTCAAGGGCCTGGGTTCAATCCCCAGTACCTCAAAGAAAAAAAAAGTCTAATTGTCCAAAGCATTTACACTGCAGCCATTACTGTGGTTTGTAATAAGTTTTAAAATCAGGGTGTGTGCGTCGTCCAGCTTTGTTCTATTTGTTCTTGTTAAGATAGTTTTGGTTATTAGGGGCCCTTTTACCCTTCCATATAAATTTGATGATTGGCTTTTCCATTTCTGCATAAAAGGTTGTTGGAATTTTGATTGGGATTGTGTTGAATCTGTAAATTGCTTTGGGTGAGATTGATATCTTTAACAATATTTAGTCTTCAAATCCACAAACACGGAATATCCTTCTGTTTCTTTAGGTCTTCTTTGATTTCTTTTTATCAATGTTTTGTAGTTTTGACTCTCTTATTAGGTTCTCTTAGTTGTTATTAATAGACTGTTTTTCTTAGTTTCCTCTTTAGATTGTTCATTACTAGTGTAAAGAAACACTGCTGATTTTTTCATCTTGGTCTTGTCCTCTGTCACTTTCCTGAATTCGTTTGTTAGGTCTTATAGCTTTGTTTTGTGGATATTTCAGGATTTTCTGTATATAGTATCATGTCATCTGCAAACAAGTTTGACATCTTCCTTTCCAGTTTGGGTGCCTTTTTATTTCATTTACTTACCTAATTGCTCTGCTTAGAACTTCCAGTACAAAGTTGAATAATAGTGGTGACAGTGGTCATCTTTGTCTTAATCCTGATCTTAAGGAGAAGGATTTTAGTCTTTCACCATTAAGTATGAAGATAGCTATGAATTTTTCATATATGACCTATATCATGTTGAGGAAATTTCCTTCTATTTCTAGTTCCCTGAGTGCTTTTATAAAGCATTGCAGGATTTTGTTAAATGCATTTTCTGAGTCAATTGAGATGATTATATGGTTTTTTCCCCCCACTCTATTAATATGGCATATTACATTAATTGATTTTCATATGTTGGATCACCCTTTCATACCTGAGATAAATCCCATTTGTTCATGGTGTATAATTCCTTTAAAGTACTGTTGTAATTGATTCACTAGAAGTTTGTTGCAGATTTTTGCATCTGTATTCATAAGGACTATTGGTGTGTAATTTTCTATTCCTGTGGTATCTTTATCTGGCTTTGCTATTAGAGTGATTTTGACCTCATAGAATGAGTTAGGAAGTGTTCCTTCCTCTTCAGTTGTTTGGAAGAATTTGAGCAGGATTGGTGTTAATTCTTCTCTGAATGTTTGGTAAAATTCATCAGTGAAACCATTTGGTCCTGGACTTTCTTTGTTGGGAGGTTTTTGATTACTGATTCAGTCTATTTACTTGTTATTAGTCTCTTAAGATCTTCTATTTCTTCTTGAGTTTAGGTAGCTTTTGTGTTTCTAGGAATTTGTCCATTTCAACTAGGTTATCTAATTAGTTGGCATACATTTGTCCATAGTATCCTCTTACAATCCTTTTTATTCCTGTGGGATTGGTAGTACAGTTTCCCCTTTCATTTCTGATTTTAGTTTATTGCATTCTCCATCCCTCTCCCTCCGCCCCTCCCCCTCTCCCTCCTTCCCTCCCTCCCTCTCTCTTTCTCTGTCAGACTAGCTAAAGATTTGTTGATTTTATTGATGTTTTTAAAGAACCAACTTTTGCTTTAGTTGATTCTATTGTTTTATTATTCTCTACTTCATTGATCTCCAGTCTGATATTTATTTCCTTCTTTCCGCTCACTTTGGATTTAGTTAGCTCCTCTTTTTCTAGATTGTCCATTTGCAGGGTTAGGTCTCTGATTTAGATCTCTGCTCTTTTTCAATGTGAGCATTTAGAGCTGTAAATTCCCTCTCAGGAATTTGCTGCATCCAATAAGTTTTGGTATGTTGTGTTTACATTTTCATTTACTGCAAGGTATTTCCCATTTCCCTTGTGATTTCTACTTTTACCCATTGATTGTTTGAGTCTGTGTTTAATTTCCAGCTATTTGTGAGTTTTCCAACTCTTCCTCTGTTACTAATTTCTAGCTTCATTCTGTTGTGGTTGGAAAGATACATGGTATGATTTCAGTCTTTTTAATTTATTGGACTTGCTTTCTGACCTAACATATGATGTATCCTTGAGAATGACCCATGTGCTCTAGAGAAGAATTTATATTCTGATGCTGTTGGGTGAAATATTCTATGTCTTTTAGGTCTTGTATAGAGTATTATTTAAGTCTTCTTTTTCCTTATTGATCTTCTGTCTAGATGTTCTGTCCATTGTTGAAAGTGGTGTATTGAAGTATCCTACTCTTAAAGAACTACTTCTCCCTTCAAATCTGTCAATATTTGCTTCATATATTTTTGTACTCTGCCATTAGGTGTGTTGTGTGTATTGTTGTTAGGTCTTCTTGTTGAATTGACCCCCTGATCAGTATATAATGACCTTCTTTGTCCCTCCTAACTTTTTTACTTAAAAGTCTATTTTATCTGATACTGATACAGCTACCTCAGCTCTCTTTTGGTTACTATTTACATGGTACATCTTTTTCTATCCTTTCACTTTCAGCCTATTTGTATCTTTGAATTTTAGGTGAGTCTCTTATAAACGGTATATAGTTGTATCATGCTTTTTTGTCCATTCTGCCAATCTCTGCCTTTTGACTGATAATTTAATCAGTTTACTACTGATACTGCAGGACTTTCTTTTGCCATTTTCCTCTTTGATCTTTATTCTTATACCTTTTTTGTCCCTCAGTTCATCTGTTAATGCCTTCTTTCATATTTTATTTTTTTATAGTATACCATTTTTAGTTCCTTCTCATTTCCTTCCATGTATATTTTTTGGTTATTTTCTTTGTGTTTATCATGGGGCTTAAATTTAACATCCTAAATCTGTAATAGTCATGTTTGATTTAATACCAACTTTCCTTAAAGAGCATACCCAAACACTGTTCTTATACCTCTCCAAACCCCACCTTTTTATTGTACTCATCACAAATTATATCTTTATACATTGAATGTCCAAAACCGTAGGTTTATCATAACTTTTTATGCCTTTGCGTTTTAGCACCTGTTTTAAGTAAAAAGTGGAGTTAAATACCTAAATCCAAAGTATGCACTATACCAGTACTGGCATTTATAAGTACCCATTTGGTTCCCTTTACCAGAGGTCTTTATGTCTTTATGCTGCTTCAATTCACTGTCTTATCTGAAGAACTTTTTTTAGCATTGCTTGTAGGGCAGATCTAGTTATGAAAATTGGCAGCGTTTTTATATCTGGGAATGTCTTTTTTTTTTTAAGCAATTTTTTTGAGATCTGTTCATATACTATATAATCCATCTGAAGTGTACATTCAGTGGGTTTTGGTATAATCATGGAGTTGTGCATTTATCACCACAATCAATATTAGAGTGTTTTCATTACTCCAAAAAGAAAATGCCCCCATCCCTTAGCAGTTACCTTTCAAACCCTCTGTCGCCTTCCATACATATCCACTAATCTAATTCCATCTCTATACCTTTACTTATATTTAGAATTTATATAAATGGAGTCAACCAATATGAAGTACTTTGTGTCTGGTTTCTGTCACTTCTGATAATTCTCTCTCTTCTTACAGTTGATCAAAAATGTTAATATATTACTATTCATTACAGTCCATAGTTTGCTTTAGGTATGTTTTAGCTTAGATACCACCCTATTATTATCATCTTGTAATATTAACATACACTTATGCTTCATTGAAGAACATTCTTAAATTTGTACTATTAAACATACTTATTGTCTTCCACAGGGTTCACTATGTTATACAGTCCCATGTTTCAACCTTTTGCTTTTCTTCTAGTGCCATGTGCAATGCTAAACTTTCCCTTTCAACCACAGTAATATCCCCATATTGGCGCTGCTAATTCATTCACTCTAATGTGCTATAATAACCTCTGTCCAATTCCAAGCATTTACAATAAACCTTATTACCAATTATGCACACATTAAGCCACTGCTCCCCGTTCTCTATCCTCATTGTATCTTCTTGTAACCTCATGATAACTCCATGATTTTGCTCATCATATTTAGTTCATATTAGTTAGATCATATATTTGTCCTTTTGTGTCTGGTTTGTTTCACTCAACATAATGTCCTCAAGGTTCGTCCATGTTATCATGTGCACCATAACTTCATTTCTTAAGTCTGAATAATATTCCATTATATGCATATACTATGTTTTGTTTATCCATTCTTCTGTTGATGGATACCTGGGTTGTTTCCATCTTTTAGCAATTGTGAATAAAGCTGCTATGAACATCAGTGTGCAAATGTTTGTTTGCATCCCTACTTTCAGTTCTTCTGCATATATACCTAGGAGTGTGATTGTCAGATCGTTTGGAAGCTCTGTATTTAATTTCCTGAGGAACTGTCAAACTATCTTCCACAGCAGCTGTACCATTCTTCACTCCCACCAACAGTGAATAAATGTTTCTATTTCTCCACACCCTCAGCAACACTTGTAGCTTTCTGTTTTTTTTTTGTTTTTTTTTTAATAGGGGCCTTCTCATAGATGTGAAATGATATCTCATTGTAGTTTTGATTTGCATTTCCCTAATAACTGGTGATGTATTGAACATTTTTTTCATGTGCTTTTTTTGCCATTTGTATTTCCTCTTTGGAAAAATGTCTGTTCATGTCTTTGCCCATTTTTTAGTTGGGTCGTTTGTCTTTTTATTGTTAAGTTGCAGTATCTCTTTATATGTCCTGGATATTAATCCTTTATCGGATATGTGATTATCAAATAGTTTCTACCATTGAGTAGACTCCCTTTTCAACTTGACAAAGTCTTTTGAAGTACAAAATCATTTAATTTTGAGAAGGCCCCATTTATCTATTTTTACTTTTGTTGCTCTTGCTTTGGGTGTAAGGTCTAAGAAACCACCTCCTTCCCCAAGATCTTGAAGATACTTTCTTAAATCTTCTAGGAGTTTTATGGCCCTGACTTTTAAATTTAGCTGATTGATTTTTTTTTTTTTTAAGTTGTATTTTATTTATATATTTCTCCCCCTGCCTTCATTGTTTGCGCTCGCTGTCTGCTCTCTGTCTGTTTGTTGTCTGCTTATCTTCTTTTAGGTGGCACCGGAAACTGAACCCAGGGCCTTCCATGTTGTAGGGAGGCATCCAATTGCTTGAGCCACCTCTGCTCCCTGCTTGTTCTGTCTCTCATTGTGTTTCCTTGTTGTGTCTCTTCATTGCGTCATCTTGTTGCATCAGCTCACTGCGTCAGCTTGCTGTCTTGTTCGTCTTCTTTAGGAAGCTTCGGGAACTGAAGCCAGGACCTCCCATGTGGTAGGCAGGCGCCCAACTGCTTGAGCCACATCCGCTTCCCTGATTGATTCATTTTAAGTTAATTTTTGTATAAGGTGTGAGAGAGGGGCCCTCTTTTATTCTTTTGGTTATGGGTATCCAGTTCTCACAACACCATTTGTTGAAGAGACTGTTCTGTCCCTGATGAGTGAGCTTGGTGGCCTTGTCAAAAGTCAATTGCCCATAGGAGGTGAGGGTCTGCTTCTGAATTTTCATTATGATTCCATTGATCTATCAGTTTAACCTTATGCCAATACTGTGCTATTTTTGAGCACTGCAGTTTTGTAATATGCTTTAAACCCAGGAAATGTGAGTCCACCAACTTTGTTCTTCCTTTCAAAGATCTATTTGGCTATTTGGGGACCGTTTCCCTTCCAAATAAATTTGGTAATTTACTTTTCCGTTTCTGCAAAGAAAGCTGTTGGAATTTTGATTGGGATTGCATTAAATCTGTAAATCAATTTGGTGGAATTGACATCTTAATGATATTTAGTCTTCCAATCCATGAACACAGAATGAATGCCCTTCCATTTGTTTATGTCTTATTTAATTTCTTATAGCAATGTTTTGTAGTTTTCTGAGTACAGATCTTTTACATCCCTGGTTAAATTTATTACTAGATATTTGATTCTTTTAGTTGCTATTGAAAATGGAATTTGACTCCTGATTTCCTCCTCAGATTGTTCCTTTCTAGTGTATAGAAACACTACTGTATTTTTCATGTTGATCTTGTATCCCACCACTTTGTTGAATTTTTTTTATTAGCTCTAGTAGTTTATTTGCCAATTTTTTAGAGTTTTCTAAATATAGGATCATATCATCTGCAAATAGTGAAAGTTTTACTTCTTTCCAATATGGATTCCTTTTATTTCTTTTTCTTGCTTAATGCTCTAGCTAGAACTTCTAGTACAGTGTTGAATAACAGTGGTGACAGTGAGCATCCTTGTCTTACTGGGAAAGCTTTCAGCCTTTCACCATTGAGTACAATGTTGGCTAAGGGTTTTTCATATATGTCTTGTATCATGTTGAGGAAGTTTCCTTCTATTCCTATCTTCCAGAGTGTTCTTATCAAGAAAGGGTGCTGGGTTTTGTCAAATGCCTTTGTCCATAATTTATTCTATTTTCAAGTATAGACCCATTTCACATCCTGCAAAGTATTCTGAAACACACTAAAGCAAGAAGAAAGTCAGACTACTGTATGAGAGCCTTACTATATTAGTTAAGGTTATTTTGGTTGCATCAGACATCACCACTGGCTAACTTAAAGAAGAAATTCCTTGAATTATATGAGACAGTACACAGAACCAAAGAACCGACTGTGAACAGCTAAAATGACCTTAACAACTAAACTTTAGGATGAGCAAGAAACTGGTTGTGTTGGTGACTTTCCCTCCAGGATGTTGCCTTTAGCATGTCTGAGCTCCACTGACCCTCAACTTCCATATCTTTCCATTCGTGCTTCAGATTTCCTGCAGAAAACGTGATTGGCCTAGCTTGAGTATGGTGTCTAACCCTGGCTCAAATCAGCTTTGCCCAGGTGTCACGTCCAAGGAGGACAGATCCAGACACGCCCAGAACTATTTTCAAAGAAGGAGGTATCAGGTTGAGGCAGGCATATCTCCTCATCAGTGACGACTACTTTGGATTCAATATTTTGGAATAAAATATTTGTAGAGAAAATCCTGAGGCTCAGAAAGATATGCTCAGTTTCTCAATGTCACACATCTAGTCAATTGAGGATATGAGTTTTGGATTGTTAATTCTTGATTTACATGGGACTAGGTTTTCAGAGCTTTTTGAGTGCCAGCCTAAGATGTTTGAATTTTCTTCTGAAGAGTAATAAGATAATAAAAGTTATTGAGCTGAGAAGGTCACAGTCAAAATGATATTTAAAAAAGAAAAAAAGATTATGATAGAAGTCTGTAGAATGGATTGGAGCAAGGAGGAAAATCTGAGGAAGATGATATGTAGGGATGGAGAAAAATCAAGTGAGGGACCTGTTAAGCTATACTGTAATTTAGGAAAGAAATTCGGCAGAAAGAAGAGAAAATGTCATGCTGTTTACCTTTTTATATAGGATTGTGACTACATTATATTATTGTCGTATCTGTTAATGAATAGTTATTGTACTTTTAAGACACCGCTGCTTTCTTCTATTTCAGACTTTGGGGTTAGTGCTTTTTTAGCAACTGGTGGTGATATTACCCGAAATAAGGTGAGAAAGACCTTTGTGGGCACCCCTTGCTGGATGGCACCTGAAGTTATGGAACAGGTACTGTATCTTTTGTCTTTTTTAAATGTTTTGTAGTTTTGTTACAAAATTGAAAAAACTGAGTAGTAGTTGCTTTTATTTGCTATGCCATGTTAGTTTTGCAAAATACGTCCCTGCTCCTTGTTTGGGACTTTGGCCTAACCTAGAAAAAAATAACAAAACTCTAGGACTGTACAAAGGACATTTGAAACTTAGAATTTATACCAAAGAGAATCTAAGGGATAATATAGTCGAGGTTGTTTTAATTGTAATTTCCTTCGTACAAATAAAATGACCTAATCTTTTACATGTATTTATTTATTTTTTTCCCCATGTGGTTTTATTATTATGCTTCTTGAAATCTCTGTGTCCTTATTTCCCATTTGCTCTTCAGACAGCTACAGTCTGGTGTCACTCACTTTATGGAAACTGCTAATCCACAAATCTAGTGCTTATGTTTGAGACCTTATCTTACTTGTCCCCCTTGCTGGCATTTGAAACTGTTGCCCGTTCCCAACTTTGTTCAGTTCCTTAGCTTCCTCTTAGTTTCCTCATATTTATTCCATTTGTCAGGTCATTTTTCTGACTACTCTGGTTCTTATTATCTTAAATGATACTTTTTCCCAGGACTTTGTTCTTGGGCTTATTCATCTTACTCACTGCACATAGTAGATCAGGGGTTCTAAATGAGGGGTCCGTGAGCTTGAATTAAAATTTGAAAAAACATTCTTGTGGGGACGTGTTGGTGTGGGTGTGATATATTTATTAAATAATACACAGTGTAGTGTGGACTTAGTAAGGGGTCTGTGGTTTTCACCTGACTAGCAAAAGGGTCCGTGAAACAAAAAAGGTTAAGAACCCCTGCACTAGATATTCTCTTTTGTGCTTCCCACTTATTAATGATTTCCAAGTCATATCCAGTCTAGTCATGTTTCCTGTACCTCTAGATAGATATTTATAGCTTCCTTTGGATACTTTAAATGATATTGTATAAGTATTATAGGTACATCAGACTCAGTGTGTTCAGAACTGAATTAATTTTTCTCATCCAAAATCTGTTTCTCTTCCTATATTGCATGAGATTAAACAGCAAAAATCAATATAGACTATTCCTTCTCCATTGCCTCCCCCACCCAGTAATTTAGTAACAGCTCCTTCTTGTAGCATCATTTCAATAATATATCCTTTTGTTCCCAGCTATACTTCAGCTTTCAGTACCCTTTTT
>JAQZBX010072132.1:0-15115 GCA_029593785.1 Cabassous unicinctus | reverse complement strand
ACATATATAACAAATAACATTTATGTAAAGAAATGCACACATATGCATATGTATTTATATATCATTTTAGAAATAGTGGTATGTATTGTGAAAAATTTGATTTTTACCCACAATATAAAAAATAAAAAATTAAAAAAAAATAGGGTTGTTTTAATACAGATGTATAAATAACCTATTTGCATTTGTCAGTTATATGAATTTTGACTAATATACACAGTTGTGTAACTACAATCAAGTTTTAGAACATTTCCAACACCCTAAAAACTCTCAACTACTTTGTAGTCAATACCTCCCCATACTCCCTCTTTTTGTAACCACTAGTTTGTTCTCCATTGTTATAATTTTGCTTTCTCCCGAATGTGATCACATTATACGTAACCTTTTGAATTTGGCTTCTTCCACTCAAGCATAATATATTTGAGTTCCATCCAAATCAGTATATCAGTAGTTTGTTCCTATTTATGACTGAGTTGTATTCCTTTGAAGGTATGTACCACTGTTAGCTTGTCCCTTCACTAATTTATGGTCATGTGATTTTTTCAAATTGTGGAAAGTTTATATAGACATACATATGTCTCTATATGGACATATATTTTCATTTTTCTTGGTAAATAACAAAAAATGAGATTGTGTCATTGGATAAATTGTTTCAACTTATAAGAAACTCTCAGATGGTTTTCTAACGTGGATGCATTACTTTGCATTCCTACCAGCAATGCTTGAGAGTTTCAATTGCTCTGCATACTTGTAACACTTTGTATTATCAGTTATTAAATGTTTTTATTTTAGCCATTTAAAAAGCTGGATATGTTCATAATGTGGTTTTAAATTTTATTTACCTATGGCAAGTGATATTGAGCATCTTTTCATGGGGTTAGATGCCATCTGTTTATCTTCTTTGGGGAAGTGTCTGTTCAAATTCCTGCATATTTTCAATTATTTCCTTTTCTTGTATCTGAGTTTTGAATTTTGAGAGTTATTCATATATTATGTATATATGTTCTTTGTCAAAGAGCAAATATTTTCACAAATTCTGTGACCTGTTTGCTCATTCCCTCAGCAGTGCCTTTACCGATCTGATTTTAGTAGGATGAAGCGCAATGAATCCATTTTTCTCCTATAGTTCATGAATTTTGCATTTATTCTAGAAAATGGGAATTACTCATGGTAACACAGATGTTGTATTATGTTTACCTTAGAAGATCTACAATATTTGGCTTCATATTAATGAATAAAGTTTATTATAAAAGACATTTTATATTTGCTGAAAATGATGAGTTAGTGCCCCCGTTTTCTGGCAAAAGACTATTCAAAAATTTTCAGCACCTTTGGAAAAAAAAGACTTTGTTTCCACCACTGTTTCTTTCTTAACATATTTGACAAAAATCAATTGACCATGTCTGTATAGATTTATTTCTGAAATATATATTTGGTTCTAATTATCTAGATATTTATCTTTTCCCCAAAAACATATTCTATTATTTAACTTTATGATAAATCCTCACATCAGGTAATGTGAATCCTCCAACTTTTTTCTTTCTTTTTAAAATTTGTTTTGAGTAATTTAGTTCTTTATTTTTTCATCTAAATTGTAGAACCAGCTTCACAGTTTGCAAAAGAAGTATTTCATTAAATTTTAATTGGGGTTGCATTGAACCTATAAATCAATTTGGCATTGGTTTTAATAAATAGATTTCTTCCAATTGTGGTGCAGATTGGTATCAAATTTCTTTATTTCTTTCATCATTTAAATACAGATGCATGGCCAACATTACCTATATACTATATGTAGGGTGCAGAATCCATGTAATTTGCAAAATTTTCCAAGTGTTTCTTATTAACATTGCCAAATACTAGTGTATAGGTTAGTATACAGATTGCCAGAACAGGAAAACACCATACAAAATACAAAACATGTTATGTTTAACTCTACCAGACAACAAATGTTCCAATGTTCTATCATATATGGCCCAAACTCTCCTTTTGATACTTATTATCCATAATTTTACAACATTCATATTTTATCTCCTCCATGAAATTCTCAATGAGATTAAGTTATCTCTCATAACAATTAGAGGTATATCACCTGACAATTTAAATAAGAGCATATTTAATATATATGAGAATTCTTTACTTAACAGAGGCCTAGCTGCATTCAGGTAAACATTGTTAAGATGTAGTTTGATGTTTCAGAAACATTAGCTAGTGTACGATGGGAAAAAAAATCGTCTTGTTGCTCTTCTATCCCAGAAGAGAGTGCATTTTCTCTGGTCATCCCTTGTGAAATTCAAGTAGAGATTGATAACTGGTAGAAGAATCCAAATGCATAATACTCATAGTATACCTTAACTGAGTGAGCAGTTCAGTTCCATAGGTATAAGGAACTGTTTTTCTTCACTTACATAATAATTTAGAAACTATAAGCCTGTATCTCAAACTAGAGTATATAATTTAATTTTAAGTTAAAGATCTAGAATTTTACTTAGAGTTATATTAACATATGAACCACATGACTCCCAGGAAATAAAGAATAATTAGGAATTAAAAAATTAATATGCAGGGTAAATAGTAAATGTTTTCTACATATTAAGTTCAATAGAGTTGTAAATTAAACATATGCTTTAATTTTCTTGATTGAAGATAATATTCAAAATAGGGAATGTAGAAATAAAAGACTATTTAAAAATTAGGTAAGTTTTTAAGTGAAGGATGGTTACCTTTCCACTGTCCATTGGGTATATTTCAATTTAAGATCATATTTTTTTCTGATAGAGGACTATAAATGTATTTTAAACTACTTTATCAGTTAGTTAATTTATCTGGAGTTCACTTTGATTTGTTTGTATGTTAAATTTCATGGCCTAAGTTTATGGCTTTAAAAATCAATTCAAAGATATGAAGGTATTATTTTGCATTGTTATAGAGTATATGAATCTAGAATTTTGTCATGTCACAATAGCATTGTAACATGGTTGAGTGGAAATAACTTAGAGTGTGGAATCAGTTAAATCTTGGTTTGAATCCTGGTTTTGCTAGTAACCAACTGTGTGGCTTTGACAAGTTAATGTTATGCAGAAGAGTATACTAAATTGTTTTAATTAGCATATGTAAGTTAGCATAAAATGATGTAGGAAAAAATATCCCAACTCCTAGTAGTCACTTAATAATATGTGGTAGCTGATATCATAGCTTTCCTTTTTCACAGAGTCATTGTTTTCATAACTGTCCCCATGGACATCAAATACTTTGTTTTCTGAGTATGAGTTGAGGAAATGATTTTATTTGAATCTTCCAGATTGATCTTTTTTTCTTAAATTCAGGATCTATGTGTTTTTCTGTCTACCCTCTACCATTTCCTAAAGTGAAATCAGCAACACATAAACACAATTTTAATAATAATTAAATATCAAGTAACAGAAGCACCTGTTTGAAGTACAGAATGGATAAATGGCTATTATATAGAGGAATCTTTTAAAGGAAATGTTAGCTAAATATGTGACAAAAATTTATGGGATGTCACAATATTAGGATTATTTATCTATCCTTAACAAATTTCTTATAATAAAAATTTTAACACAATGAGCCAAGAATTTAATTGAAGAATTTATTTCTTTTTAAAGACTATAACAAAATTATAGAAATCAGGAGTAAGTGAATAATTTTGTCATATTAAAATTAAACAAATACTAATTATTGAAGCTCACTGACACTTCACAAAATGAGAAAGTTTTCAAATGACTATTAGGTAGACACAAAAGTGATATTACTGCATGCAAAGAGTTAAGCTCATGAATTTATAAAACTTCAGGTCTTAAAGCATTGCAAGATGAGATTTTTGATTTTGCTTATGAACCAAGAAAACATTCATCTCACAAATTTAAATGACAAAGAAATTACAAAATATTTTAAGGGTTAGTGATGCTCCAAAGAGGCAAAAATAAATAGAATATGACAGTAATTTTCTATAAATATTTAATTTATACATACACATGCATAATATTAGTGTGTATAACCATGAATAAAACTATAAAAAATAGTTAAGATAAGTATTCTATTGTTAGTGGCCAAAATATATTAGTACTATATAAGTTATTTTCATTTATCACCTAATATAATCTTTATAATAGCTCTTTGGATTTGGATTTAGAATTATTCTTTTTCTTGTACAACTGAGGAAACTAGATTTAAAGTTTCAGTGACTTACTAAGGGATATTCATGTAAAAAGCTGGCAGATCTAGAATCTAAACCCTAGATTGGCCAGTTCACAGGAGCACTCTTTGACTGCTATATATTTTATCTACAGGAAAAAAAAAATGGAAGGACTTCTGAAAGTCCTCTCCATAATACATTTTTCTGAAATTTTAACATTCATGGGGAATTATATAATACAAGTTGGAAGATAGCACCACTTTTTTTTTGCCCTAAAATACGAGTATATTTAAACCACAGGCATATCATGATTTCATGGTAGATTCTTAAAAACATACACTTGAAAAAGTTTCAGATCATTTGTGGTCAAGTAGAAGACGGCTCAACAAAAATGTAAATTAATTAAAGGATGCTAGTTAATTTAGAGAGATACAAATTAAAAACCCAAATAGGGAAGGAAGAAAAGACTCACTTGAATGCTCAACTTCGTTTTCATTTCAATTGCCTGGAGTTCTCTCTTCTACATGACTTTAATGACAGCATTTTTCACTTCTTTGTTCCTAAGACTATAAATGAATAGATTCAGCATGATAATCACAATACTATAACACAGGGAGGCCACTTGGTCCTTTCCCAAAGAGTAGGACTTCTTTGGTTGTAAATAAGTAAAAATCATGGTGCAATAAAAGAGGGTAACTGGGAAGCAGCTGTGGCTCAAGCAATTAAGCGACTGTTTAACATATGGAGGACCCAGGTTCTTCCCGGAAACCTCCTGGTTAAAAAAAAGCAAAAAAAAAGGGCATCCCAGACCTGGGCAGCGCGGAGAGGCACAGGTCCGGGAATGGTGAAGCAATGCACCAAAAAGATGGTGATGCAACCAAATAGGGAAAAAAAAAAGGGTAACCCCCAGGAGTCGCGAGGCACAAGTAGAGAAGGCTTTGTGTTTTCCTGAAAAGGACTCAATTTTCAGGATAGTAGACAGAATGGACATATAGGACACAGAGATGGTGATGAGACACAGATACAGTTGAGCCAGCGAAAATGAACGTCAAGATTTCAGTGTCATATGTGTCAGTACAGGACAGGGCTTAAAGAGGGGTTAAGTCACAGAAAAAATGATAGACTATATTGGACTTGCAGAAATGCAAATTGCTCATGCAAAGAATCATGACGAAGGAGTCAATAAACCCAAATATGTAGGACCCAGTGATAAGTGTGCGACAGAGCCTTGAGGACATAACAACCTGGTAGTGAAGAGGCTGGCAGATAGCTACATAGTGGTCATAGGCCATTGAAGAGATAAGGAAAAATTCAGTGGCAACCAAAAAGACAAAGACATTTGGGTGAAGAAGCCCATAAATGAAATAGACTTGTTGGAAGTCAGTAAGTTCTCTAAAGTTTTCTGTATGATGACCATTGAGCAACTGAGGTCACGGAATGACAGGTGACCTAGGAAAAAGTACATGGGGGTGTGAAGCTGGAGATTCAGGTGAATTATCAGTATCGTTTCTGCATTCTCCAGCAGGGTAATCAAGTATATCAGGAGAAATAACATAAAGAGGATCTGCCGGATCTCCTCAGAATCTATCAATCCAATAAGGAAAACAAGTTTGTGTTATTCCTGCTTCCCATAGCGTTCAACTGTTGCAAACTGTTGCAAAATCAAAGATGATACTTAGCATGAATGACTTCAAAACAGTTTTTTTTTTACATGAAAGATCTGGAATTTTGAAAAAATAGTAATTCTGGAAATTCATAATGAAAGAAATGTGCCAAATATTACTGAATAAAAATCACTAGTTTGACTACCCAAAATAAATAAAATATAAATCATTGCATGCATGCTATATAATAATTCATATATATTTCATAATTAGAATGAACTTGAAACTGTTATATTTCCCTTTAAAACACTAATACAGGTGAAAATTTTATACCATCAATTTCACTACTTTATACATCTTTCTTTTTTATTTCTTCTACATAGTTTTTCATAATAAAAAGGCACAGAAAGTTAATTATTTATAGTCACAACAATTAACAATTGGTTCTGTGATTCTACCAAGACTGGTTGAATCCAGAGATCATGTTTATAGATGTATAAAAAGCAGTGATATTTTTAATGAATCTTTTACTTTTCTATCTGATATTATTTGATACAAATGACAGAATGGAAATTAAACCCTCAGGCTAAGTTATTGAGGTGTATTAAGATGGTACACCACACATTACTATTAATTTTCAGAATATATATTTTTGTGTGATTATTTAAATTCAAATTTCTTCCAAAAATTATATTTCCAATATATGTACAATTCTTGATGACTCTGATTCTACCAGTTTCTATATTTCCATGTTTACATGTTCTGACAATACTTAGGTAAGACTTACTTGATATGTATATATTTCTGCATATTCTTCTAATGATATCCTCATTTTTTACATCATCTGAAATACTATAACTTTGAGAATAATAGTTACCATGTGACAAAAGTAGGGGAAAATGTCTTCCAGAATTATCTGTCTAGAAATTTGTCAACCTCAAGTTCTCTCGAATAGAATTTAAATGTACAAACCATTTAAAGAGACTGGCAATTCTATCATATAATATTTCTTTCCTTTGAGACATCTTATGTTTAATTTTTTGTGCAAGCATATTTTTCATTCTGAGATAAAGTAAATCAACCTAAAGAATTTGTTCAGGTTCTGGTAAAATAGAAATTTCACCTGGAAATTACATCTCCCAAGTATACCAGGGAGCTACCAGGAACATAAGCAGAGCAGCGTGTCCCTTGCCTTTCCCCCTGATAATGCCACTGCACCTCCTATATTGAGGATTGTTTATATGATTGGTCATCCCTGGGACAAATTCCAAGGAAGATTGTTTGGCATGACTCCAAGAATAAAAGTTCAAGGACTAATGAATCCATGAGAGGTTTCTGACAGCATTGCTTTCTACCTAGAAGCTTCATGATATTGAGGATCATTTTTTGCATTTTTGTAATCTTTTGTGGTTCTCTATTTTATGACTGGTTGAAAGAGAAGGTATTTCTGGAGAAATACTTAGTCTGTGGCTGAAAGGCCAGGATGTTAACCACTGGGGATGGAATAGCACATTTTTCACAATCAAATCTTTTATAATAAAAAGCACAGCACTAGGGGAGTGGGGATAGTTCAATGGTTTGAGTGCCTGCTTCCTATGTACAAGGCCCCAGTTTCAATCCCTTGTACCCCCTGAAAAAAAAAGTATAGCACTATCATAGGAGTAAACATTGCGCATTACACAAAAATTAGAGTACAACAAAATTCAAAATGAAAATGAAAATAGCTCAGAAATGTTAACCTTTAGATACATTTTCTTCCAATCATTTTCCTTTGTGCATACATGCTTATTTTTATTTATAATAATGTGTTCAATAATTTTTATCACACCACATTTTCAGACACAACTTGATTTTATTATTAAATATTTATAAGACAACTTTACCTATGTTAAATACAATTTCATGAATTTTGCATTGGCTGCTTCTCCATAAATTTTTTCTAGGAGTGTGTACCGGGCAATGAATGGGTGTATTTGAAGTTTCAACACGTAAACCTGGTGCAGTTTCTCCAGTCCAGTTTGGCCATGCCACCAAATTCATCTACCCATAAGACATTTTATTGTATTCAGCCACAACGTTTATGCAAACTTTTTAATTATTATTTTATTGTTCTTGGCTTTTATTATAATAAAGAGCCATAGGAGTAGAAAGTAAAACTCAGTGTTGAAATGAGTTGAGGTTTTATAATTAATCGAAAGGCCAAAAGCTTACTAAAATGCTTTCTTGTGATTCTTGCATTAATTAATGATAATAAAATCAAATATCATGTAGATGTACAAGCAACTTGTATGAAAAAAAAACTGTTTACAGTCCTGAATTTCAGGAGAGAATTTGATAGTATGGATCATGGAGTTAGAAAATAATATGTTACATATTTGATGAACTTTTGATAGTACAATTATTTTCTTCATCAACAAAATAGTGATACTTAGGAAAGCTTATTTGGAGATTAAAAAGACAGCATCAATTTATTTCACAATATGTGCTCTTGGGGATTAAGCCAAATGAGAGACTAATGGAGACTTTCTGAGTCAATTCCACCTCAATATATTCTTCTTACTACTTGCAAAATCTCCATGAGTGATTTTTACTTCCCAGAATCAAAATCAAATTTTTATACCTATTAAGTGTACTTTCAAACAGTATAAGTTGAAGAAAGAATAATTTTCAAAATTGATTTTTGATTAATCATTTTTGCTGAATATTTATTTGTGACATTTCAATGTATTATCTGTATTAGTAAAGTCATTTTGGCAGATCAGAAGTAAGAAACACCAAGGAAAAACGACTTCCTTATCCTATATTTCAACAAAATAAGAACTTTAATCCTTTTCATTATTCAATGTCATTATTTATTTAAAATTATATCCCTGTATTTAATTCTGTCAAATTTCATTTTTTGGGTCACCTTGTTAATAATTTTATGATTTTTCTAAAAAATTGACTCAGTGGTTCTTTTTTTTACTATCCTTCATAGCTCTATAATACAGAAGTATATTTTTATAGTACTACATTGCACATTAGTATTTATATGCTTTTATTTAAAGGTTTCTATTTGTACTTCCTATTACTATTTTCTTATTTCATATAATATCATTTGGTTGGATCTTACTTTTTAATAGAGTCAATTATCATGCTTTTAATTGGAATCTTTAATTCACATGCATTTAAAATAATGTGTGATTTTCAGTTTATGTAGTATATTTTTGAAGTTCTGATTTTCCCCTGACTTCTTATTGGTTATTACAATATTTAAAATTAAATTTTATTCTCTCTTTTGGAGTTTTTTAACCATCCCTCTTTTGATTTTATTGGAAGTAATTTCTCTAGGGTATAAAATTTGCATCCTTTAATCATTTTAGTGCACTTAATATTATTATGACTACTTCCAGGCAACCAAGAAGGCAGTTAAGACACTCCAGGGTGTGTACACCCACAAAATCTTTGAAAAATTTGCAAAAACTGGCCAAGCCCTCTTTCTCAATACTAAAAAAACAAACAAACAAAAAACCAACCAACAAAAGAACAGTTAAAGGATTGCCATAACTGGGTGAGTGTTGAATCAAGAAAATTAAAATCAAAATTGGTAGCAAGTGTTGTTGTCTCTCCCAACCCCTTTCGGACACAGAGAGTAGCCAACCTGCGCTCTCATTGTGAGTCCTTGGCTGTGTTTTGGAGGAAGCAGAGTAAGCCCTATGTGCATAGTGGGGTGTATGTTTATTTGTTCTAGTCTATCTTGTGGCAGCCTGAAAACCTGACGCAGGAAAATCATTTCTGTCTTACTCTGCCCATAACCCGCCTTACAGGCAGAAACAGATTGCAGACTGTTAAAGCAGTGGAAGAAACTTTCCATTCAAAGGATGCTGAGGCAGAGGATTCCTGGCTTTAAAACATGTGATAAACAACCCTGAAGGGAAGGAAAGTGTATTTCATAGGAAAAGAGGTGACATTCCAATTACCAAAAAACAAGGAATCTTATAAGGCCAGGGGCACAACTCAACATCTGATCTTTCACAAGGCTGGGAAGTCCCATTCCACAGATGACCAGAGTTCTGATTGGAAACACCTGGTTAGAGCATACTAGCAACAGCCCTCCCAGGGTACAATTCAACACCAGGTCCTGGGTAAAATACAACACCAGGTCCTGGGTAAAATACAACACCACACAGAGCATCCTCTCCTGGGTGAGACTTCAACTGTCAGTTTTGGGGCTGCCTCTTTTAAGGGATTCTGAATCTCAGAACTCTTACCAATCTTGTAACTGTTGAGTGATCAAAGCTTTCTGAGACAACTGTGCCTGTCTGTGGAGAAGTAGCCAGTTCCCCCAAAGAGAAACATGAAGTCTCAGAAATGCCTTATTCTATTCATGGGAAAGTTTTGACATAGCTATCTGTGTGCTTGCTTTCCTAAGTATCACTATTTTGTTGGTGAAGAAAATAATTGTACTATCAAAAGTTCATCAAATATGTAACATATTATTTTCTAACTCCATGATCCATACTATCAAATTCTCTCCTGAAATTCAGGACTGTAAACAGTTTTTTTTTTCATACAAGTTGCTTGTACATCTACATGATATTTGATTTTATTATCATTAATTAATGCAAGAATCACAAGAAAGCATTTTAGTAAGCTTTTGGCTTTTCGATTAATTATAAAACCTCAACTCATTTCAACACTGAGTTTTACTTTCTACTCTTATGGCTCTTTATTATAATAAAAGCCAAGAACAGTAAAATAATAATTAAAAAGTTTGCATAAACATTGTTGTGGCTGAATACAATAAAATGTCTTATGGGTAGATGAATTCGGAATTCCAGGATGACTTTTAAATCAGAGCCTGAACAAGTGGCCAGATAGCTTTTCATTACCTGAGATCAAATTTTAGATATTGCAAGTATCTACCTGGGAGTTATCTTGTGAAGATAATCTATGTTAATTATATGCCTTAAGCCCTTTGAATATTGTCTGGCACTCAGTAGGTGCTCAGTAAATAAAATCCATTTTTTCCATTATTATATAACATCAATCTTATCCATACAAATCTATTGTTTGTACTTTGTCATGTTCATTGCAGATTTATCATTTTTTAAAAAGTTCATGTTTTACAATATATAAAATTTTGACATACCATCATGAACAAAAGGATTTTGTCTTAAGAATACTTCAGACCACATTAAATAAAATATGATATGCACTTATATGAATACAGAAAGTAAAGGGACAATGTGAATAGTCATGTTTTCACAATGCCTAAAGTTTATATTACATTTCTTTAATAACATCATAAATGTTTTCTAGAATATATCATAACAGAAAACAGTACACTGAATTTAATTAAAACATGAGCAATTCCTGAACTTATGACTGTCTTTAAATATGAGACTCTGTTGACCATCATTGCCAACAACAACAACAAAAATACATTTTCTGAATTATAGAAATGTACATAAATGAAAAAAAAGCCATCACAATTCATGAAAAAGACCCAAAAATATAAAGGGCTTATAAACGTAAGAAAAGACACAATGTATATACAAGATAAGAGAATAATTTAAAAATTATAGTATTGAAAAATAAATACTTAACAACGGCAGCTAAGTGTAAACAAAAAAAGAGAAATTGTTATAAATATAGATTCTAGACAACATAGAGTACAGAACAAAAATAAATCTTAATACAGAAACATATATTGCTATTACATATATGTTAAAAACTTTATAGTAATTCAGGATATAGAAGATAATAAACATGTTTTTATTTAAATAAATTAATAAAGAGTAATGAACTTGTGAGAATTCATTAAAATTTTAATCCCAAAATAGAGATTGAACTTAAGATTTAAAAAATCATTTAAGAAAGTGAACAAATGTAATTCTACAATTAAAACATAAATATAAATGAAAAGAATACAGATCACTTGAAGGCAAAAATGTATATATCTAACAACAATTGCTTAATTTTAAATCAAAGAAATAAATATAGGAACAAGAATAAAACATACTTTCTTAAATATACATTGAATAGTAGCAAAATTCAAACTGGAATTCCAGATTATGTAGAGAAAGTATTAAAAAGAAATATTACTTTGTGCTTAAAATGTACAGGGTTCCTATTGGGAATAATGGAAATGTTTTGGTACATTTTATAATAGATTTATCTAGAAATCCATGAGAAAAGCTCTCAAAAATAATTAGAATATTACTATTATATTTAATAATTCAAACATTTTCCAAATTTTCTTCAATGTTCTCATACACTTTTTCTATAACTTTATTCTATCACTTTTATTACTTTTCTCTAAGATCAAATATTGAAGTGCTCTGTTTCCTTGTTTAGCTGTTTGTTTATGAATATGATTAGCCAAAAATATTTGTAAAACACCAATGAAAATTTTTATAATAACAGCAATTGTGTATTCAAAATTTTGTAATAATGTAAGTATTCAGATGATCATACTCAAAATTTATTAGTACTACATTAAATTCTTTCCATTTTTCATATAATTTCATCTTCAAAATAACTCTATAGATGTAGAATTATTTGTCTGCTTTAGTTGAAGAAACTATATTTAAACTTTCAGTGACTTAGTAAGGAATATTCAGCAAAACAACTGACAGATTTAAAATCTAAATCCTGGATTCTCTAGTCCAAAAAATTACTCTTTAAGATTAAAATTTTAAATTTAATTAAAATTTAATTAAATTTAATTAAGATTAAATTTCTTCCTTACAGAATAAATTGAATAATTTCTAAATAGCTCTTCCTAATAAAATTCTCTGAAATTGGAATATGTATGGGAATTTCTATAATAAAATTTGAAAAATAACAAAAACATTTTTTTCTGGTTAACAATAGTAGTCCTTAAAATCACATATATTTAAACCACAGGATTAACAAATATTTCATGGCTTCCATTTACCAAGTAGACTTATTAAAATACATTCTTGGATATGTTCCAGAGAATTCATGGTCTAATAGAGGATGGTTTAAATAAATGCAAACTAAAGATTGGATGCTAGTGTATTTAGAAAGGAATCAAGTAAACACCCGAATAGAAAAAAAGAAAAGATGGATTTAAATATTCAGCATTACCATCACTTCTATTGCCTGGATACCCCTCTCTTCTGCTTGACTCTAATGAGAGTATTTTTTACTTCTTTGTTCCTAAGACTGTAAATGAATGGATTCAGCATGGGGAATCACCATAGTATAAAACACGGAGGCCACTTGATCCTTTCCCAAGTAGTAGGATTTCTTTGGTTTTAAATAAGTAAAACTCATAGTGCCATAGTAGATTGTGACTCCCAGGAGGTGGGGGGCACACGTAGAGAAGGCTTTACGCTTTCCTGAAGAGGAATTTATCTTCAGAAGAGTAGACAAAATAGATATGTAGGAAACAGATTGTGCTAAGAGTCAACTTTACATTTAAACTAGCACTAATCATCATCATGATTTCAGTGTCACCAGTGTCACTGCAGGAAGGGCTAAAATTGTAAATAAGTCACAGTAAAAGTGATAGATTACATTGGAGTCACAAAAATGCAAACTGTTCTTGGGAAGAAGGTTGGCTAATGATTCAGTTAAACTAATCATGTAGGACCCAGAGATTAGGGTCCAGCAGAGTCTCGTGGACATAACAACTGGGTAATGAAGAGGGTTGTAGATAGCAACATAGTAGTCATAAGCCATTGAAGAGAGAAGATACAATTCAGTAACAGCTGGGGGAAAAAAAAAAAAAGACATCTGTGTGAAGCAGCCAATAAATGAAATATTCTTGCTGGAAGTCAGTAAGTTCTGTAAGGTTATAGGTGTGATGACTGTTGGGTAACTGAAGTCAAGGAATGACAGGTGACTGAGATAAAAGTACATGGGGGTATGAAGTTGGAGATCAAGGTGAATTATCAGTATCCTTCCTGCATTTCTCAGCATGGTAATCAGGTAAATCAGGAGAAATAATATAAAAAGGAACCACTGGATCACTTCAGAGTCTGTCAAGCCAAAAAGGATGAACTCAGACACATTTGTGTTATTCCTTCTTTCTGTAATAGCAATCAATTGTTGCAAACTGTTGAAAAATCAAAAGTGATAGTTAGGATGAATGACTTCAAAATTATTTTTTATTTATTGGAATGACTTGACTTTTTTTTTTTAATCAGCTCAATTTTAGAAATTCATAATAAAGTAGTTTGCAAAATATGTCTGAAAAAAATCTTACTTTAACTGCCAATTATGAATTAGGTAAAAATCAACATTTGGAAATTATATAATAAGACTCCTATATATATATATATATATGTAAATGGATATTGCATAATTAGAATGAAAATGACACTTGAGCACTGAGGGACAAGGGATACTGAGGAATATTTGTGAAGGAGGCAGTTTTGTTTTAAGATTATTCTAACAGGAGGATGGTAAGTTGTGAACGAAGGAGAGTTAGTGTTCCAGACCTGGGGGCTTACTTCTGACTGCAGTATAGGAGGTATATCAGTGGGAATCAGGGAGGGGGTAGGTGGGGTGGACAAGAGGAGAAAGAAGTTGATTTGAGAGGATGGAAGAGTGAAAGAAATGGAAGAGTGGAGCTTGAACAATATATCACAGCCTACGAGAGGGGAGGGACAGGTAGGGAATATAAGAAATTGATGGGAGAATGTGTGATTTTCTATTGAGCAAATGATTGGTTTGATAATTAAAGGAGAACAAAGGATGCCATAAACCTCTCCCCCCACCCACCCCAATAGAGATTGATGAAGTGGGTAAAGGTGCTGAATGTTCTAAGAGGACTGAATATGTGGCCCCTGTGTCAATTAAAAAGGAGATTAGCTTACCTCCAACCTTGATGATAACCCTTGGTTCAGACTTACTGATGGAAATATGGGGCCTTCTTGAACTAGGGACCTGTCAGTCATCCTGCATTAATCCCAGGAGGTCTGGAAAGGAGGATCCTGGCTCCAGGTCTTTAGGGTGTGCTGGAGGAGTTTTCCTGGAAATGGGGTTTTCAGAAAAGTCTGACTTCCAATGACTCTTGTGATGACACAGTGGGCAAGGTCCCCACAGGGACCTGAGATCCAGGCAGGAATGTGACCAATGCCCAACCTTTCCACACTTAAAACAGGGTCCAGGAGGCAGCCACAAGAAGGACAGAGATTAAGTTTTTCAGAATTGAGCCTGAGGGCAGCAGCTAAGAGGGAGGCTTTACCTGATCTCATTTATGTTTCTCTAATTTGACTTCCTCTTCTCTATTTGTTAAAGATCTTGAATGCTGCTTTAATCAGGTCTTTCTGAGGGCTTTGAGGCCCACCCTCTAACTTTTGTAATTTCTTTCTAATGTCTGGATAAGATTGCATGATAAAGCGGG
>JAQZBX010072130.1:0-15123 GCA_029593785.1 Cabassous unicinctus | reverse complement strand
AAGCTAGAGAGAGTAAAACCAGCGACTACAAACATTGCCATCTCTAAGACAGAGGTGACAGAGCAGGCCAATATTAGAAGGGGATGATCAGCACAATAGAAATGGTTGCTTTCATGGGAACCACAGAAGGGTAAGTGAAAAGTCAACATTGTCTGAGAGAGTCCATTCAGGAAACCATAAGTATAAGGGCCGTGACTAAACATACACAAATGTTCTTGGACATTATGGTGCTGTAATGGAGAGGGCTACAAATGGCTACATAGTGAACCAATGCCATGGAAGCCAGGATGAAAAACTCAGTGATCACCAGGGCAATGAAGAGAAGACACTGTGTGAAGCATCCAGCATAGGAGATGGTCTTTTGGTCTGAGAGAAAATTAATTGTACAGCATATTTGGAGTAATATTGGAGGAATAGCAAAGGAGAGGTGGCCCAGGAAGAAATACATGGGATTGTGGAGGTGGGAACTGGTCCTGATCAGCACAATCATGCACAGATTCCCCGCCAGTATGATAAGGTAGATGGCCAGAAACACTCCAGACAGGACTGTCTCCAGCACTGAGTCATCTGTGAGTCCCAACAGTAGGAATTCCGTCACGGTAGTGTGATTTGGGGGGGGGACATTTTCTCATTATTTGCAAACTGAGAACAGCAGGAATTGTGAGATTTCTATGCAATCCTTATTTTTCATTTATATCACCCACTTTATCGCTTTCTCTTCGAGCTCTTCAGCCATGGATAATGTACATGGATAATGTACACTTTTCCACAAGTGCATTAGAATATCTACATAAAACATTTTGACCTTACATCATCGTTTTACTCTATTTCTACCCGTCTTTCCCTGTCTGTTGCAAACTCTCTCCCCCACCACGCACACGCATACACCTATGGAATCTCTACTAATGGTATTTTTTTCAAATTTCATGCAAAAAGGAAAAAAAAATTTAAAGGGGAAGATTATTAGATCTGAAAAGTGGCACACCCTTTGCACCATTTAGGCAAGTGAAGAGTTTGATCTCTCAGACACTTCAGCTCTGATATGCTAGTTTTTTCAAATACAAATTATAGAAGATAAATGTTCAGTACAAATATTTTATTTGAATCCCATAATTATATGGTTTACTTTATTTCAAAGAACCCTGAATTATCTAAATTTATCTCTTGATACATGGCTACATTGTCCTCTCTATTTTGTAAACTGAGATACCCACTTATTCATTTATAATCCAAAGTCTAATTTCTTTTAGTCGAGAGTGTGGAGTAACAGCAGTGAGCAAATCCCCCACCCTTTTGATGCATATATTTTAGAAGAGAGAACAGATATAAAACAAATAGAAAAAAATTTAAAAATATTTTGCCACGTAGAGTCAAGCACTATGAAGAGAAATGCTGGTGTGTAAGGGATGCTTGAAAATAGCTATTCAAAGAAGGCCTTTCAGAGAAGTTGGAATTTGAACAGTAAATAAAACATGCAAATATCTGGGAAGAGTGTGGATTTTGTGGACCCCATTAATTGTTCCACTAACCCATTCATGAAAATGCTTGTTTTGGGAAGCACAGATAATATTCAAATATAGCTTTAGATTCCAACTCTAGCCATTCTTTCTTCATTCATTTATTGTGAATACAAGATTTAGTTGCAAATACGCTTCAAGGATTGCAACACAGGCTATTGTTAATTTAGCTGTCAGACATACAGCAGAACAACTGTACATAATAATTGATATTTTAGTGATAGAATGAATTATTAACATATGAATAAAAAGTCAAGTGCAATTGATGAAATTATTATTCTTTTACTACATTGTTGGAATTCTAATCTACACACGCAAAAACAAGCTGAATTTTTTTAGTGAACAAATGGAGAAAATCACTTCCCTGTGAAAGTTGATTTACCAGATTTTGTAGATGCTAGAAAGATTGATAATGTATATCTTAGATATATTCCTTAAAGTGTTTTATGAATAATTCTAAAGAGGCAATTAACACATCCTTTGCTCCTCAAGGACATAATTTGATGTTCTGATGGGCTAGATTCTTCTTTCACGATGAAATCCCTACCTAATATTTGTGTATACTGCTTGGTACATGAGTGCATGGATTCTTAACATTGATAAAGAAATTAGGCATCCCTTTAAAGAGTATTGAAGGGAAATATGTGACAATGAGTTTTTATATTTATTTTAGTAAAGGTTAGAGAGTTCCCATCAAAAGATTTCAGATTTTCTTTGTAAAATCTGAGGTGAGGTCATCTAAAGAGTGCTAGATGAACGGCTGCATGGTTGATGAGAGAGGAAAGATCTGAAATAGTCTTAATATCAGGAGAATGTCATAACCAGTGGAAGGAAGAATAAAAACTGGTCAGATCTGAGAGTTCTTTTAAGGATGGGCATTATGGATTTGTAACGAACAAGAGTGACCCATTGAGTTTATTTTATTAAAATACTTTTATTCAAAGTCAGGTCTGAAAGTGAGGATCATTCATAAAATTAATGACTTAGGTGAAGGACTGAAAGTACAATAAAGAATAATTGTATATTATCTGTCATTGCATTAGTTAGAGGATAAAAGAACCAAGACATATTTTTGTTTGTCTATATCTGCCAGTATACTCACTTATCCAGGTCAATACAAATACTAAAGCCAATTTTGGCAAACCTTCAAATGATGTGTTAAGTTGTGAAAAACCAGCAGAGGTACAGTTGTATGTCAATATTAAAATGCACCTTATTACCTACCCATGAAATTTGAAGATTTGAACATTATTATAGTAGTTTTCTCATATTGAGTTGGAAAGTTTGCTTTGGGGGAATGTTTTCTCTTTATTTCCTGATATCTTGTGTAAATGAAGTAATAAACAGGCAGAAAAATAAAATCTTAAACTGCTTAAAATATTTCTATGGAGTAGAGGTCCCTGTAGGATTTTAGAGTTGGTGACCATTATTGCTTGACCTCTTAATGTAGATGTCCCTTGTCTTGCATAATAAATAAATACTTGAAGATTTGATTCTCCTTAAAACAGGATGATATCTCTTGTTTGAAGAAAAATATTTTTTTTTATATTCATTAATAGAGAAACACATTATAATACCTTTTCAATTTATGAACTCACTTTCCTAACAAGAAATGGCTCGCTTTATATTAAATGAATGGGCAGACACAAAATAGAGCATTAGGTATTCCACATCTGGAGAAGCAGAGTATCCACACATTTAAATTTCTATCATATAATTGGAAATCATCATAGATTGACAAAGTGGAGCCCCTGCTGAGGCTCCGGGACCAACTGTCACATGGGCAGCCCAAAGATTCCAGTCTCTTGGATATACACCTACAAGCTCCAGCTCAAAGTATAGGTTAAAAAGAAGGGCAAGATAAGCCATGTGTAGGGAAGCTATAATTGAGTCTAACACTTTCACTCTCAGGAGCACAAACACCAAAGCAGGGCCCACTGGCAAGGCACCAAACTCTGGAACTCTCAGACCTGACCATAGGATCCGGGTGTCTCCAGAGCCCTCAGGATCTCCACTATTTGGGGTAGTATGCACTTGTCAATCTATGAGATCCTTCTGAGATGTGCATAAGCGTTACCTCTGGGATAACCTCTTGACTCACTTTGAAGTCTCTTATTCATATAAACTCATTTGTCTTTACTTTTTACCCTTTATTAGAGGTCTTTTTCCAGTTGTGTTGCTAGTTGGTGCTTGATAGTTATCCCTTGGTGCCAGGGAGGCTCATCCTCAAGAGTCATGGGGGGAAGGTACAGCATTTATATGCTGAGTTTGGCTTAGAGAAAGGTCACATTTGAGCAACAAGGAAGCTCTCAGGAGGCAACTCCTATGCACACCACAACACTAGGTTAAGTTTCAACTGCAAGAACAAAGGTTCATAAGCATAGTCATCAATATCAAGGGCCCATCAATGGATCATCCTCCTTCATCATTCATTGCCACTGCACTTGGAGAATGTTGCTGCTCCCTTAGAGAATGTGGCATCGCACTCCAGGATGGGAATTCAATATTCTCTCAGTTATTGTGTGAGTCTCCACTCACTGTGACAATGCCCCATGAACATTTGAACATGTTTATGTACCTTATATGTATGCCAAGGTGAACTTCCTCCCATGTATTCCCCATCACTGACAAACCACACAAATATTTTAATATTTATTGATTTTGCCTGTTCTTGAGCTGCATATTATTTATTTCTCTTTTTATATCTGTCAACTCCTTCACTTTGAAAGAGAATATGAAGATGAAGATAGTTTCTAAATGCAATAACATTGAGGCAACTGAGTTTTTTCTTCTGGGACTGGCCAGCCAGCCAGAGATGCACTCTATCCTTTTTGTGGTCCTGCTCCTAATTTGCCTCATCACTCTGAGCAGAAACTGTGGGATGATTTTACTAATCAAATTAGCTCCCAGGTCTAAACCTCCATTTATCTTTTCCTTACCCATTTAGTTTGTGTGGATATTTTTTACTCCACTAATATCTCTCCTCAGATACCTTGTTATCTTTATCTGAGAAGAAAAACATTTCCTAAGCTGGGTGCTTGGCAAAATATTATTTTCTTCATTTTTAACATTTATTTTTATTTATTTATTTTTTATTAGAGAAATTGAAAGTTTACAAAAGAATGCATAAAATACAGGATTCCTATATACCACCCCACCAATAACACCAAGCATTGGTGTAGAACATTTGTTACAATTGATGATAGTGCATTTTTATAATTGTATTATTAACTAAAGCCCATGGTTTAATTTAGGGTTTCCCTCTTGTATAGCATAGATGCATGGATTTTTAAAAAATTTATTCAGTTACCATATATATATTCCAACATTTCCCCTTTTAATCATATTCAAATATATATTTCAGTTCTGTTAAATATCTTCACAATGATGGGCTACAATCAACCTCATCTACTACCTAAACATTTTCATCATTCCAAATAGTAACCCTGTACATTTTAAGCCTTAACTTTCAATTCCCTTTCATCAGCCCAGTCCCTGGTAAACTATATTCTAGATTCTGACTCTATGATTTTACTTATCTTAATTGTTTCAAATTGATGAGGTCATAAAATATTTGTCCTTTTGTGTCTGTCTTATATCATTCAACATGATGTCTTCAAGGATCACCCATGTTATCGCATGCATCAGGACTTCCTTTTCACAGCTGAATAATATTTCATTGTGGGCATTCTTTCAAGAGTTGATGGACATTTGGGTTGCTCCCATTTTTTGGCAATTGTGAATAATGCTATGATAAAATATTTGTGAGTACCATGTTGAATCTATTTATCTATACTCTGAAGTATAAGGATGGGAAAATGGACTTTGAATACTATTCATGAGAAACTTTGCAAACTAGAGAAAAGTTCGCTTCCTACAGTCATCTCCAAAATAGTGAGTTTCAAAACAATTTTAAAAAGTATCTGCCTCCTTGGTTCTACCTAAACACTGTTCTCTGGAATAGTGATAACAACATATATGAACAGCTTGCAACTAAGGAAGACTCATATGGAAATAATGATGAGAAGTGATGATAGACAGGAAACACAACAGCAGAAATCTTCTGTTTCTGATAATGCCTGCCCGTATTTTTCAGTATTACTCAAGAATTCATTCCCACCTTAATATTTAACAAAGAAATCCTAATTTCTACTTCCTGGCCTTAACTATTGAGTATCTCTGATCTACTCTTATCAACAAAAGTGTAGTGATTCACAAATTTCTCTGGAATAAGAAAATGATTACATTTATTTGATACATTACATAGCTTCTTTTGATGAAAACAAATTTTCTTCTTAGAAGAAATATATTTCTAAATGCAGATTTTTTCCCATTACTACACTTTTGGTACATTCTTGTTTGAAAAGTATCTTGAATGTAAAACCATAAGTATTTTAATATTTCAACAAAGAATCTAATATTTTATATGCATTTAAGACATGCAAATTTGTTTAGCCATTTTTCTTTAATCAAAAGAGACTTCTTAATGGGATATTCCATTTCTAACTTTCCTTTCTTCCTGAAGGGACATTGATATTTTCACCCTACAATATCATTAACAACCATTTGGTGTGTTTTAAATTTATTTAATTTACTTTCCAATTCTTCTCTACCTACACACTATTTTATTTTTTATCTACTTTTTATTTTAGCCATATAGCATTTTAACATAACAACTTCTCTAATATGCAAGAAAATATTGTTACAGTGTTTCATAACTAAATTTTAACATAAGCATATTCCAGATTGCTTTACCTTTGAAATTAAGTTTGTCTTAAATGAATAATATGGCTCAATATTTATATGCCATATTTTATTACTCCACTAATACTTTGACAGTTTGGGGGTTCTGTTCCTCTGCAGGAAAATCTACATAAATGTGTGCTTTTGCTTCTGATCAGGCGCTCTTCTAAGATAGATTTCCACCGCATTATTCTTACATATTTTTATATTGTTTTTTAAACCATCAGGAAATTGGTACACAATTTCACTACATCTTCAATAGCTTTGGTGTTTTCCATTTTCCTTTCATATGCCTCAATTTAATGTATATAACATCAACATAGAAAATATTTATCCATCAGATAAATGGATAAAACTTATCTTTCATTGGTTTCTCTTCCTCCTAATGCCTTCATTTGCTACATTGATGGTGATGTTTAAGCTCAGAAAAACAATTATATTTTCTGTAACTTTCTTCCAAAAAGTATTATTCGGCATGAAAGTGAGGTGGGTGTTCCACATCAAGAGAGTGTACATAGTGGTATTGAGAGTGACCTGCCCCCACCCCCTACACCTAATAGATAGATGATCATATGTTTACCCTTAAAGAATTCCAAACTATTAGGCACACAATAATAATAAGAGAAAAATAATAAGAGTTAAATTAGAAGGAACCTGAATAAAACATCCAGTTCAATACTTAATATAAAGCATATTTGTAACTCCCCATTTTTTCCTGCTTTCATATTAAGGTGCCAGTTTTAACAAATATGATCCTTTTATTGTATGTCCTAAAATCTTTCCTTACTCTGCAGATTTTCATTCATTTATTTTATTGCTTATCAAAGCAGTGACTGTTCATTATGAAAAATTTGCACATGGATATAAAAAAGTTGAGTTTTACTTCTCATTAATCCTATTATCTTACAAAGTAGACCATAATATATATTTATTTTTGTAACATGCTGTCTTCACAAAATACCATGTAAAATTATTTTTCATTTTTTTGGCTGAGAACTCCAAACAGATCATTTTAATCACTAACATTTTAATATACATATGCATCACACTATGTTCACATACTACTTTATGATCATAGACATCACATTCTTACTCGGTTATTAATCCATTACAGCCAACTTCTATTCTATTCAGCAGAAGCTTTGTCTTACTGATCGTTAAAGGCAGGTTGCCCTGCCTTCACATCATTCTGTGGTAACTGAGAACTGTCCAAAACAAGGACTTTTCCTGTGTATGCACAGGTTTTGGTTAACAGAGTACCATGCAAAGTGAGGACTGGTTGTATATTGTATATTAGTTGTTTCCTTTCTCTCAGTTTAAAAAAAAAAACACTGCAATGAATATCTTCACACAAATTTATTTCAATATCTTTGACAGATTCCTTTTTTTAACTTTTTTATTAGATAAGTTGTGAGCTTACAAAACAATAATTCATAATATGCAGAATTCCCATACATCAGCTCTCCAACCACACCTTTATTGTTGTGGAAAATTTGTTACAGATTATGAAAAACATGATCAGACTATTACCAATATGTATGGTCCAAAGCATGTATTTCTTGTATTTTTTTCATACCCCCCCTATGCTAAGGGAAATAAGCCAGGCACAAAAGGACAAATATTATATGGTCTCATTAATATAATCTTTGCCAGATTCTGAAAATCAGAATAATTGATTAAATTGTACATATATTTTTAATTTTCCTTAAAATACTATGTTCAATGTATTTCCAGAAAAATTGTATTAATCTTTTTTTCTGGCACTTAATGTATGATAATGCAAGTCTTTTTTAATCCTCTTTAAATATAGAAACAAAAATATATCATTTCATATTTTGACTATTAATATTTTTACTCATGAATTTTGGCATTTTTATCCAATTTCTACTCATAATCCTTAACATTTGTTATATATCAGAACTTAAGTGCTTTAAATTATTTCTATGAGTCTTTCATATCTTAATAATTTTCCCACTTTATTTTATTTATGGCAAATATTTTGCAATATATTTGGGTGCCTCTCAATTCTAAATACTTGTATTGTCAAATTCGAGTAACTTTTCTATTGTGAATCCTTCCACTACTAATAAGCTCAGAAAAATTTTCTTCTGATCACTGAATTGGTTAATAGCTCTTTTAGGTCTGATTAGGCACAACATTTTTTTCAGCGTTTGAAATGATTAGCCCTTTGAAAGGTATATCTCGGCATTTCTGTTTTCTTGGGGGAATGGTAGCTGACAAAATATCAGCCTAGCTTGGTATAAGATTCTGTATTTAGAGATCTTAAATGTTGCATTATAGGAGCACAATATGATGTAAAAATAAGTGTTGGTGTAAAACTGTCAAGTAAATCCATAGTATTAACATATCAAGGTTTTTCTTAAATGGTCCTTTATATACCATTAGATGTATAGGGACATAGCTAGAACAATGCTCCTCATACTAGAAATCTTATGTGTTTTCATATTTCCCAATAATTTACAATGTATATGCATTGCATGTATAACCACACATATATAGGCATATAGTTTCTATATTAATTATATGACTAATTCTGGGTTAAAATTTTGGATAGCTAAAAAACATCTGTTTTGCAGTCTCCTAAGATAAATTTGAAAAAGAAGCATACTGAAGTGGAATATTCTACAAGAAATTGAAACAAACTTTAAATGTACATTAATTATAATAATTCAGTTTAAAACTATGTACAGATTGGTCAAATGAATAGAATATACAGGTCAGAAATGGACTATCTTAAGGTGAATTCACAAGTCATTGGTAAACAAAGGATTGCTTAATAAGCAGTCTGAGGAAATTTGTTAAAAATGTAAGAGAAAGAGTTATATAAAACATCATAATATACCACAAAATTATATCTGGAAGAAATAAAGACATACTTCTAATATATGACCATGAAAAATAAATAAAAATATGGATCTATGCTTATCTAATATAAGATTGAAGAAATATTTTAAAATCCTTAGAATTTTTCCAAATAATTATTTAAGTATTTTCCTGTCACATTTTATGAGAAGTAACATAAAAAGTAACCATCAAACTAATGCATATCTCTTATTGTTCAAATATTTCAATATTCTTTTGCTCAAATTAAAACAGAATCCTAATCCTTTCCTAAGAACTTTAAGTTGAGACAACAAAGCAGCAAATAATTTTATATAATGATGATAAAGGTACAGTAAAAAGATTACTCACAAACATTACTATACAAAGTATAAATCGCTATAAATTTTCTGTAGAAAAATTTATCTAGAGCTTTAAAAATGTTCAAAACTTTAAACTAGAAATTCCACATCTAGGAATATATTAAAAAGGAATAATTAGAGAAATATGCAAAGAGGTCTGAGTCATTTGTAACAATAATAGGATATTTTGATATGATGTAACAATGGTTTGCAAGATAAACCAAGTGGAATGAAATATGCAAAAATTTGCTTTTATTCCTTATGTCTCAATATTTTTCAATTTGTTTTTATTACGTTCAATAGGTACTCATTTTAATTAAAAATTTAGAAAAGTTTAATTTTGAAGTATTAGGTGATATTAAATATTTACTGTGTATGAAAATGCAGACACTATACTATAAAGTGAAAACAAAAGTTCAAATTGTATATAGCATTTGACCTCGATTTTGTACTATTAATTATAATAACATATGTATGCATATAAATGTATTGAGAAGAAATACGTGTATAATCCAACTGTTTAAGATAAGAAATTTTACTTCTTCTCTTCTGCCTGTATTTTCTAGCTATTTATAATGAACCCATATGATTTAAAATTTGGAAAATAGGTTAATAATATGTAGTTGTAATGGAACTACCATATATCAAAATTCTGTATTTTGCATTGAACAGTATGATAATTCTAATTAAAATGCACACCCTGGAAATACCAGAGACTATCCATCTCAGTTATTGTTAAAATAAATATCACTATTACAAGCAGCAGCGGCACAATAATTTCATCCCTACAATAAGTGCATCATATTCTCACCCAAAACATGCCACCTGGCCTTTGCAATTTGTTGAGGAGTTTGATAGCCACTGCAGTGTGTATTAGAAAAAGAAGAGAAATTGGTACAAAAGGACTTGTTTTTGTGCTACTTAGTAGCTCAGTGACTGGAAAACTCAATTTAAGCATCAACTATAACATAATTAAGCATCATCTATAGAAATTTTATTTATTTATCTTGGTTTATTTCCTATCCTATCTATACAAGGTTTCTGAGGTGTTTTTCAAAAAAGATTTTTAAAAATTAAAAAAAAAATTCATGAACAAAATTATATAAATAGAATAAAAATAGAGACTGTAGATAGATCAACCATTTGGGTTAAGAGAGTTGCCAAGATTAAGTTTAAATTTCGCTTCTGAAAGCCACAGTGGTTCTCAGGAGACAAAAATAAAAGGAAATATACAATTATTAAGGCAAACCAAGATTATTTTCAAATACATTTTATGGGATTATAAATTTGGGTATAAGACCGTTCTGGTTGCTAAGAATGGAAACACAATTCTTTGTTTAACAAAAAGTGACGTTCCTTTTAAGATAAGGAATGTCCCACGGACTAAATGAAGTGGAACCAAGGACTTTACTACAGTAAATACCCCCAGTCAGTCACTCACTAATAGGTTCTTCTGCTTCATTGTTATCTCTATGAAGATCAGCTTCTCCTGTAATCCTACAATCACAACCAAAACCAAACAAATATACAAACAAAAAAACAGCTCTGAAATTTATATATTATATCCTAGGCATCCAGAAATGACAGTCTCTCTTATTCATTTACTGTTTTAGAAATAGGAATTTGATAAGACCAGCCTTGTTCAATCCAGGAAGTTGTGAGAATAGGGTTCAATTTTCCAAAAACTGTAGAGAATTTTCTGGAAAATAATTTGAATACCTTACAGGAAATAAAGTAGTTGATTCCAAATAGGTTTTCTTATAGTAGTGATAAAAAAAAAAAATCAGAATGCACAAAATTAAAATTCAAAACATTTAAGACAACTTAATAATGGGTAAATATATATGATTCAATATGAAGCCATCTGGTTGACTAATAAGGCATGGATTAATGTCTGTAATTACAGGTCTCTATATTACCTTCTTTTTTTTTTTGCTTTTGTCAATAGAAGCATTTAGAACTAAGAGAAGTTTTGGACCGCCCTTATCTAAAAATGAATGAGTCACAGACTGCTTTATGAACCATCATGTTTTCTCCTCCAGAAAGATATTTACCTAACTGGTCATATCTATACAATTTCAGAGTGTTTACATGTCTGCAGAGGCCAATTGATAAATCCTAATGTCTCTTAATAAGTTAGAATTACATCAAAACAACTACACTGAAAACACCTGGAATGTCATTATACTATATTGATCTATAGGCAAGTGTGGAAATTTTATTTTAAAAATTGAAGTTACTAGCAGTATAATCATATGGATAAAAGTTTATCAAAATATCCATGGTGTTGACTTAAAGAAAAGAGGTAGAAAGTTAAATTTATGAAATATTTATATGTGTAAAAATTTCCCAAGGTGATTCTATTGAATAGTCAGGCTTCTGAGTCACTGTACTGCATAACACATTGGAGTAGAAATCATTTCATCATTAAAAGAAAGTGTAAAACCTGTAAGTGTACCTTGGTTATCATTACAGATTTCCAGAGTTCTCTTTAGGTTCAAGTAGTTATAAAATTAATCCCCAAGTAAGTAAAGATATTAAGCTATTATTGATTGCAATTATTGGATATAAACCAATTCATTTTTAGAGGACCTATACCAAAAAACAATTTTTAAATTTAAATACTAAAGTTTTTCATTAAGTCAATCTCTTTTGAAGTGTTAATTTTGAGAAGAACTTATAAAAAAGATCATTCAGAGTTTATGATAATAAGAAAACCATGACCTTAGACTAATAGATTTTCCTTTGAAGGTAGTCATAATATCATAGCACTTAGTGAATAAAAATTAAAGGACTCCTAAATTGCAATTTTATGAAAGATATTTCCCTTGATCACTTGTTGCATGGCACGGATCACATCCTTGTTTCTTAGGATATAGATGAATGGGTTCAACATTGGGCTCAAAAAAGCATAAAAGACTGCAATTATTTTAGAATCCTCTACAGACTTCTTGGATGGAGGTCTTAAGTACATGCAGAAGAGAGTTCCATAAAATATAGTTACCGTTGCCAGATGGGAACCACAAGTAGAGAAGGCTTTGTGCCTGCCTTCAGCAGAATGCATCCTCAAGATGGTTGCAAAAATGAAAAGGTACGACAGGAGAATGATGAAGAGAGAGCTAGAGAGAGTAAAGCCAGCAACTACAAACATTGCCATCTCTTTGACAGAGGTGTCAGAACAGGCCAACATTAGAAGAGGAGGATCAGCACAATAGAAATGATTGATTTCAAGGGAACCACAGAATGATAAGTGAAAAGTCAGCATTGTCTGAGACAGTCCATTCAGGAAGCCATAAGTATAAGGGACTGTGACTAAGGATATACAAATGCTCTTGGACATTCTGGTGCTGTAATGGAGAGGGCTGCAAATGGCTACATAGCGATCCAATGCCATGGAAGCCAGGATGTAAAACTCAGTGATCACCAGGGCAATGAAGAGAAGACACTGTGTGAAGCATCCAGCATAGGAGATGGTCTTTTGGTCTGAGAGGAAATTGTTCAGCATATTTGGAGTAATATTGGAGGAATAGCAAAGGTCTACAAAAGAGAGGTGGCCCAGGAAGAAATACATGGGAGTGTGGAGATGGGAACTGGTTCTGATCAGCACAATCATGCACAGATTCCCTGACAGTGTGATTAGGTAGATGGCCAGAAACACTCCAAACAGTATCCTCTCCAGCACTGGGTCATCTGCGAGCCCCAACAGAATGAATTCAGCCACTGTAGTGTGATTTTGGGGGAACATTTTCTCATTCTTTGCAAACTGGAAACAGCAAGGAATGTGAGATTTCCATCCAGTCTTTATTTTCATTTATTTCACCCCACCCTTATTATCATTGTTTCATTGATCTCTTCAGCCATGGATAAATACTGATCTTTTTTGAACAAATGCATTAGAATATCTACATTAAAAATTTTCACCTAATATCTCTGTGTTATCTGTGTTTCTTCCTCAGTCTTTACCCCTCTCTCTTTCATACACACACACTCGTATACAAGCACACATTTATGCCATATGCATACACACACACACTTGTATGCATCTGCATATTCACACAATTATAAGTCTTCTTGGAGAATCCATGTTTGTTAAGTTTTCAAACTTCTTGTGAAAAAAAAAGTCTAAAGGGAAAGAAAATCCATTATGAAAAAGCATGTCCTTTGCATCATTTAAAGGGACAAAGGAAGAGTGTGACTTCTGAGGACCCTTCAGCTCTGATATCCTGTTTTTCAAATACAAATTAGTAGGTAAATGTTCAGTATACCATTGTTCCCTGGCTTAATTTCATCAAAAAATCTTTGCATTAGGTAAATTTATCTCTTAAAAAGTGACTATTTTGTCCTCTTTTCTTTGTAAATTGAGTCACTCAATTCACACTGCAGGGTTTGATTTCTTCTGTCCTACGTTCTGTGATTACAGCAAGGAGAGAATTCACTACCCTTTGTGGAATGCATTCTGTAGTAGAGGAAATAGATGTTAAACATTAGAAAAAAATATATAACACCAACTAGAAGCAAGTGCTGTGAAGAAAAATGAAGGCAGGTGAGAGTGCAGTGAAGGATGTTTGAAGCCATTCAAAAAAGGGCATTCTGAGAGTCGATATTTCAACAGTAAATAAACGGTGCATGTATCTGGGAATAGTGTGGAGATTTTTTGGTCCCAAATTTTTGCATCAATAACCCACACATGAAATTGCTTGTTTAGGGAAGTACAGATAAAATTAAAATGCAACCTTGGATTCCAGCTCTAGCCAGTCTTATCATTCATTTTGAAAATTAAGACACAGCTTTAATTACTCTTCAAGAGTTGTCTCCTAAGCCTTTGTAATATAATAACAGAAAAAATTGAATATAGTAATTGATTTTCTGAAAATGCAACAAGTTATTAACATATGACTAGAAAAGTCAAGTGCAATTGATGAAAATAATCTTTCTCTTTTTACATTGGTGGAATACTAATCTCCATGCCAAAGAACAATCTGTATTTTTTAGTGAAGAAATATAAAAATTGACCTACCTGTAAATTTTGACTTACTCATATATTACCGATTGAAGGTGAGAGGATTTATAATGTATTTCTTAGGTATATTCCCTAAAGTATTTTAAGAATAATTCTAAAGAAACAATTACCATATTCTTTGTTCCTCTAGGGCATAACTTTAATTAGATGTTTTGAGAGGCGAGATTCTCCTTTGAGGCTGAAATCCCTACCTAATATTTGTGTATTCTGCTTGGAGTACATGAGTCCATGGACCTTTAAAATAAATAAACAAATTAGGCAGCACTTTCCATAGGATGGAAGGAGGAAAATTTGTGTAGGTATGTCTTATATATTTATTCTAAAAAAGATGAGAGGAAAATTTGTGTAGGTATGTCTTATATATTTATTCTAAAAAAGATGAGAAGGCTTCAGTTTTTTCTCTGTCAACACTGATATGAGGTCATTTAAGGAGTGAGAGAGTTAGGGCAGTGGGGTTGGTGAGAGATTTGAGGAGAGGAAGGGTCTGAAATAGTCAGTGCTGACAGTAGGAGAGTGACACAACCAGTGGATGCTAGACAAATCTGAAAGTCCTTTTAGGATGGACATCAGGGATTTACACTGAATTAGACTGCCCTATAGAGCATGCTTTTAATCAGATCCAGATCCTAGTGCCAGGTTC
>JAQZBX010072129.1:0-15114 GCA_029593785.1 Cabassous unicinctus | reverse complement strand
CCATTCGCTGCGTGTCTTCTCTGTGTCTGCTTATCTCCCCCTTGCTGTGAGGTCTTGCTGCATCAGCCCACGGCACCGCGCGAGCCGGCCTGCCCTCACAAGGAGGCGCTGGGAAGCGAACCCAGGGCCTCTCATATGGTAAACGGGGGCTCTATCCATTGCGCCACACCCGCTTCCTGCCGTGAGGTTGCTGCATCAGCCCACCACACCGCTCAGGCCGGCGTGCCCTCACAAGGAGGCCTCGGGACGCGAACCCGGGCCTCCCATATGGTAAACGGGGGCTCTATCCACTGAGCCACACCCGCTTCCCCTCCTAACAATTTTAAAGACCATTCCTTTAGAATTTTTAATTTTGTTGTGAATTGAATGTGTTTTTCCCCAAGGAGGTATTTTAAAACATGTATAGAGTGATGTGCACTTTACAAAACATTTTCATTATCTCAATAGATCAAAACAAATCTATTATCTCATTTAATCCATGTATTCATCTCTAAATAAGGTATCGATATCCGCATTTTAGAGATGAGAAGACTGACACTCACAGCGACCAATAACATAACGAACAACGTTCAGCTTGTAAGTGCAATGCCAAAATTTGAACCTAGGTCTTCATACACCAAGTCCCATGATTTTCTCACAACAGCATGCTATATCTATTTTTTTTTCATTTTTTTTCAATTTTTTAATAAATAGTAATAAAGCATAAATCCATCCAAAGAGTACAATTAGTGGTATTTGGTGTAATCACGTTTGTGCATTCATCACCCCAGTCACTCCCAGAGAACTTTCATTATTCCAATAATAATAAACAAACAAACAAACAAAAAACAAAAACAAAACTCATCACCTCTCAATCTCTCTACACCTCGCCTGGCATACATAGCTTCTATTCTTTTCCCTTTTCTCTAGTATATTGGTATTTATATTTTGTAAAAACAGTCTTATATATACAATATCACCCATATTCATATTTTACATGAGGTTTTACTATCTCATATAGTCCCTTGTTCCAGTTTTTAGCTTTCCTTCTAGTAATATACATGACCTTAGACTTTCCTTTTCAACCACTGTCATACCCATTCAATAACACTGCTAGATACAAACAACATGATATGCTTTAACCATTTCTATTCATTTCCAAAGATTTACAAATAACCTTTTTAAGAATTCTGCACAGATTAACCCTCAGCTTTCCATTCTCTACCCTCCTTCTATTTTCTGGTGACCTATTATTCTAATTATTAACTCCATGAGTTTACATAGTATATTTAGTTCATAATAGCACAATCATACAGTGTGTCCTTTTGTGTCTGGCTTGCTTCACTCAACATAATGTCCTCCAGGTTCATTCATGTTGTCATATGTTTCACGACTTCATTTCTTCTTACTGCCACATTATATTCCATCATGTGTATATACCACAATTTATTTATCCATTCATCATTTAATCGGCACTGGGTTGTTTCCAAATTTTGACAATCGTGAATAATGCCACTGTGAACATTGGTGTGCAGATGTCTGTTCATGTCACTGCTCTCAGTACTTCTGGGTATATACCTAGTAATGGTATTGCCAGGTCACATGGCAAGCCTGTATTCAACTTCCTTAGGAATTGCCAAACAGTCCTCCACAGTGGCCGTACCATTCTGCACTCCCACCAACAGTGAATAAGCATTGCAGTCTCTCCACATCCTCTACCGTAGGGATATTTTTAATAGAATCTTGCAATTAGGGCTGAGTTTGGACACTGCAAAAGATGACTCAGTGAAGTTAAAGAAATCCATTCCTTTCTCATGGTTTCTGTTCTATTCTAGTCAAATAATGATTGCCAGGGTGTATCAAACTCCTACTATGTGCCAAACACTGAGATAAGTGCTTTACATGCATTAGTTCATTAAGTCCTTATAACGATCTTGAAAGGTAGGCAGGGGTGATAGACAAAATGTTTTAACGACGTGCTGTGGTCACAGCGCTGACTAATCAGAATAGTCAGAATGGGTTTTGGCCATAAACAACCAGGACTGCTGTACCAGGGCATCCTGGCTCAATAGGAGCTCTAGAAGTAGGTTCCTATTAGGTCCCGCTTTACCAGTGAGAAAATTGGGGCTTACAGATCCAAGCTCATACAACTAGCCAGTAGCAGAAAGAGGTTGCCAATCTGGAACCATCTGACTCCCAAGCCATTGGTCTTAACCACATGATGTACTGCCTCCCAGCTCCAGATTTGTGCATTTCCTTCTGATGTCTGAAATCTGTCATTAATAACCAAAGGATCAAAGTATAGCTTTAAGAGACTCCACATGAATCCCTAATAAATTATCAGAACCGACATGGAGAGAAGGTGGAAATCACTATAAACATCCAAGAATAACAAGTTAACAAACCATAACCAAAAGCCTCATAATAAATTCATTTCATCAGAAATACTTGCTTTTAGAAACATGATATTAGCTAGATAAATGGCAAAAAAGATGGAATGTAATGTTGTTTCTAATGAAACATTTAATGTCATCTAATGCATATCTTTTCATAAATTAATTAAAATTGGCTTAGATAATAGTTCCATTACACAGATTGAAAAGTGGCTCCAGGTGCCTCATCTTCACAAGCCGTGCATCTCTTTTGGGGAGACTTGATAGTGGAGAGACACCAGAGTTGACAGTGGGCTCTCTCTGTTAAATGAAATTTCTTTATTTAATCATCCACAAAGGGATTCTTGATGCATCTTGATGAAAATTGCAGAGCCTGGTCTTTTCAGTGCCATTGCTAAAACGTCTTAGGAACGACTCCAGAATGCCAGGAAGGAGCTGACTTGTCCCCAGCAGTTAATTAGAGCAAAGGTCTTAATCCTTGTGGCAGTGTACCCTGCCAAGCAAAATGGGAGTTTCCTGGCTTTCTTCTACTTGAGGCAAAAATGCCCAAGCTCCCTGCATGTCTTTCAGCTCCTCTCCCTTCCTGCTTCCTTTATCTTTCACTCTTTCTTGCACTTTCTCACTTGCATTTTCCTTCTGGTCTATCCCTTTCACTCCTTTTCTTCCTTCTCTCCCTCTCTTCTTTCCTTCCTTCCTCTTTCTTTTCCTTTCTCTCTCTTCCTCTCCCTTTCTTCCCTCCTTCCTCCCTTCTTCCCTTCCTTCCTTCCTTCCTTCATTTCTTTCTTCCACTGTTTTACTCTGTTTCTTTCCCCCTAAACCCCCCATTCTCAGCTTGCACCAAAAGTCATTAAAATACAGCATTTACAATGATACAGTAATGAGAGTCTCCTTCAGCACTTGAGCAAGGATGCTTTTTGCAGGATTATTTATAATGGTGAAAATGGAATGTCTCTGGTAATAATAGTTGATAAAGCTGATATTGTTTGAATGGTCACCATGTTCCAGGTGCTATACTAAATGATTTTCCCGACTTACCCACTTAATTCTGAAAACATCCCCACAATGAAAGTCCTATTACTCTCCCTACTTTTCAAATGAGGAAATGGAAGTTCTGATAATGTGAATAGCTATTACCAATAGAACACTACTTGTAAGTGGCAGAGCAAAGACTCTGGGCCATGTTTATCTGACTCCCTAAATATCCAAAGGTAAGGCAGTGGCTATATAAATTCTGGTAGATTTATAAAATAGGAAAATGGGTGGCCATTAAGCCTCATGGCTTAGAATCAATGGCATAAGAAAATGCTCATAAGTTTAAGGACGTATAAATAATAAAGTATATATACATATATATATTTAGGGCAAGCATGGTTATATATATTTATATATACATAAGGCAAAAGACATAGAACTCAATGTGATGGAAAATGTGTGATTTTAATTCTCTTCTGTACTCCTTTCTGTATTTTCAGTTTTTCAGAAATAAACATATATTACTGCTATCAAGAGAAAAAAAATGTTATTTCATTTAAATAAAAATAATAAAGAAGCTTTAACAGGTGGAGAAGAGCAGGGAAGGTGTTCTTCCGTCCCCTCAGGCAATGATAATCTGCAAAAGCACAGAGGTAGAATGTATGGCGACGCGTTTGGGCAGCTGTCCAGAAGCAGCACACCCGGGAAGAGCATGCATTCTGGATAAGGCAGTAGGTTGGTGCCCTAGGGTGGGAGTTCCATGGGACAACTCTAATTGGGGAGGTGACTGGGTCTTTGGGGATCTGTGAGTAGAAAAGACTAGCAGGACCAGCGCTGTCTGTCCCTTTTAAATGCCATGGGCCTCACCTTCAATGGAGCTGTGATCCACTAGTGTCCTTGAGTCCATGTGTATTTTCACCATAAATGTGGTATTTCTGGTCTGAGATCATGTAACATAATAGAAATTGCTTAGGCAATTCCATTATAATTAGGAAATTGCTTAGAAATCAGGAGCTCAGTTCACATTCTACCTCCAAGAATCCTAAACATCTCCAAGTGAACATCAAAGTTTTTAACATACAATTATGCTTCTTTTCATTGATCAGAAATCAAAGTATTAAGTAATTTAAATGATGGATTGAGATGAGAATGGTCTATTATTAGAAAAATATACTCATAAGGTGATTTTTAAAAATAGATTGTATTAACTTATTTAATAAGGCATGCAAAATCAGAGGATCACATAAAATTTTTATCCCTGAGTTTTACCCTCTGTATCTTGTGGTAATACCACAAAACATTCCATTTGTATTTAGAAGAAATGATGTCCCCAAATCAGAATGCTTTGGGGTTTTGAGTGGAGGCAGAGAAGCACAGCAGCAGGGCAGTAGCTCAGAAAAGGAGTAGCCAGGAGACTACTACTAGTAGGGAATCCAAAATTGGGTTCAGGAGAGCCAGGCAGAAGCAATGGAAGGAAGTTCAGCCAGCAGGTAGCTCAGGGTGTGAGTCTGCAGGAGGCAGAGGCTTGCCACTGGGCATGAGCTCTCTGGAACCTGAAGGAATATTTGATGAACTTGGCAAGATACCAAGTTCAGCTTCAGGCCAGGAGAGGGGACTGGGACCCAGTGCCTGCTACAGAGCAATGCAGGGCACAAGAGCTTGAGAAACAAGAAGACCTGATAAGAAATCTGGAGAAGAGACCAAGTGAGGCCAACACTGGTGGTTACTGCTGAGCCACTGGAGGCTGCGTCTTGGTTTATGGTCTCCGGAGTGTGGTCTGTGGGTCAACAGCATCAGCGTCGCTGGAGAGCTTGTTGGAAATGCAGAATCTGAGCCCTCCCCCTTCCCCCCAGGCCTACTCAATCAGAATCTGCGTGGGCAGCTCCCCCGGTGATCCGTGGGTACGCTAATGTTTGAGAAGTGCTGGACTAGGGAATTTACAGATTTCCTGTCTCTGTGGCCAGATGTGGCCTCCAAGGGCTGCTGAGTGGTCCCAGCTGTGGGGTTACAGACCTGCCAGGCAGCCTCAGTTTGGCCTAGAACAGGCAGGACCGACGGCACCTCGGAAAAGGAAAAGGCATTATACTCTGAGGCACTGTGAGGGGAAGAGGAGGGGATTAAAGGGGCTAAAGAAGCGCCAGTAGGTGCTACCCCCTCCCTCCCCACGAGTGCACACAACTGCCCACGGCTCCGCACAGCCCTGAGTGCTGCTGTGAGCTGAAATTGCTCTGAAACAATGCAGACTATTCCCATCCCCTGCATTGCCAAGGTTAGGAAATGCCTGGCTCAGTGAGGAGATGCTGGGTGGGGAGCAAAGCTGCCCTGATTCAGCCCTCGCTGTTCTTCTCGGGTCCAGGGCACCCAGGGGAAGCAAGTGGCCAGCATCCAGTACAGCTTCAAGAGCACCACGTGCTGAGTGGCTGGGCTGGATCATTCCTCTCACTTTTCTCTCACTAGGTCCACCCTGTTTTTAACAGGAACATACTCTAGGTTTTCTCTCTACCTGTCCACTCTTAATAGCAGGAATTTACTGCCGAAGGGGGTGCAAGCAGCACGAAAGTGTCCAAAGCACAACCTGCTGTGAGTCTGGCATAGTAAGGGCTGGTCTGGGTTCCATGTTTACATCCTCTGGGTGAGTCACTCCCCTCCCCTCAGCTCCAGCTTCCCTAGCTGTGAAATGGGAGAAGCGGTCACGGTCACCATGTGAGCTTCATGAATACAGGAATTGCCTTGCCTGTCTGGCTCACTGCTTATGTCTGCAGAGGTGCTCAATGGATACATGAATGAATGAATGAATGAACTCTAAAAATGGCATAGGGTGGCTGTGAGGATGAGATGAGGTTATGAAGACAAAAGGCCTGCTACAGAGGATACAGTAAGTTTATGTCAATTCTCTCATCTGTAAAATGGGAATTTATAATACATATAGGGCCCTGCCTCTCGGAATCTATGGGGGCAGCCAGATGAGACCACAATTAGGGAAGCACTTTGTGACATCTCAGCTTCCATGCTAGGATAAGTCATGGTGGCTATCAGACTTTTTAAGAAACAAGTGATCCCCATTACGGGAAGGCACTCTGACACTTAAGTCCAGTATAGATTATAGAATGGACTGAGGGGGTTGAAGGTGAAGTCGGGCTTGCCTCCCATCGCTGGCAGCCCCTACCCCCACAGTGACCCCTGAAATACATAAATCTCAACAAAACACATAAACTTTGGAGAGCTACAGCAGGGAGCCCATTATAAGCCCCTGAACCTGGAGCCCAATTGGTAGAGACTGTCGTTCACCTGTAGGGCTGAGCCAGCTCTGACCCTGATGGTCCATGAACTCCAGAGCATGGCTTCTCCAGTAAGGTAAGGTAGTGGAAAGAGTCCACTGGGTTTAGGCTCACACACCTTGAGTGAAATTCCAGCCACTCTGCCTATCGCTGTGTCACCTCCAACAAGATGCTTCTTGTGACTCAGTTTCCTCATTTGTAAACTGGTACCAGTAATGATACACAGGGTTATTGGGAGGAGAAGATTTGATATCTATGTACCATGCTTCGTACAGGGAACATAGTTGACTTTCCCTAATGAACTCTCTTCCCTTTCCTTTTCCCAGAATATTCAATGGTTCCATTTTCTTCCAGGAAGCTGGAGATCAGTCACTCAATTATTACTATATAATAAATTAGTTCATGATTTGGGGACCAGTTTGTGCCTGATGATAAATTAAATGGGTTGGTTGAATCTATTTTGAGGTATATAAAGTGGACACAGGCACAGTTTTAGCAGAAAAAGGTAGAGTGATCAGTTCATAACTTTTTTATTGGTCTGATTCCAAGTATAGTTGAGAAAATTAATAGTATTTACTATTTTTCAGTGTCAGTAATACCAGACTAAGTGCCTTGCATACATGTCAACCCTGCAAAGGACCAATTTTCTTCCCCATTTCCCCTGGGAAACCAGGATTCAGAGGCTAATGCCACCAGCCAGAGATCCACAGCTGGTAAGTGCAGAAACCCGACTCCAGACCCAGGCCCGCTTTGATGCAGATCCTACACTGTTACTGCTTCTTAGTGATCTTGAAAGTGGTTTATTCAACATTGAAAAGAAGATAGCATTCCCATTGTACAAAGCGGAGAACATATGTAATATGCTCCAGCACAATCTGCCAATAGGTGGTAAAACCAGCATTGGAACTCCTGTCTGTGACCACAAATCAGAGGAGTTTGTCCTCCCATGGTACCAAACTGCTACTCTGCTGAAACTACTTTCTTTATGTATCTATTTGTTTAACTGTACAGGGAGTCTGATTTACAAATCATTGATGACTAGTAGATTATGCTGCTTGTCATTTGTTCAGCAATTCCTATAGATTGATTAATTGGTTTTTTAAAAAAAAAATTTGAAGAATTGAAATTGAAAGAAAAATTCCAAGGTTCTCCATCTTTTCCCATATAATTGTAACATTCCTCTTTAATAGTTCAATTAAAAGAAATAATGTCATATTTTTCACTGGTTAATCATTGCATTGTCCCCAGCTTGATCTAGAGCCATGGAAAAATAGTTATAAGTATATTCCCTATGAAAAAGAAATCTTCAATGGAAGTCCACCATGAAAAATGAATGACAGTGGAGCTGCTCTGTTTGATGGGAGACGGTATGGTGGGAGCCCCCTCCTCCCTTAAATACGTATACATATAAGATCTTCCCCTAGAGCTCTTAGATACATCTTGTGACATCCTCAAGGCTGTTGAGCAAGAAAGTCATTGACCTTTGTGCATTAATTAAATAAGTGCTTTTGAGCACTAACTGTAGGAATAAGGGTAGTGTCCCAGCCTTCAGGAAGCCCAGTTTCTGGAGAAGAAAGAGAAGATGCAGATGATTATAAGGTGAGTAATGTAGAGTCATTTTTTCTGTACATGCAGCTGGTGAGGCACAGCAAAGTATTCCCAAGGCTCTGCTCTGAAAGAACTCAACAGTATATGTAGCTCAGAGCAGAATTCCCTCCATTTTAGCTTCGCGGATGCTCAAAGGCCCTCTCACAAGAACTGGTCTTGAAATGTACTATGTGTGTTTATGGTTCTGGTCAATCACAGGGTAGCCTTTCCAGATGGCTTCACTGTCTGTAAATTATTAGTCACTTTTTTATAGTTTCAGCCCTATGTTTTACTTACATCAAATCCCAGACATAGCAAAAAGTAAAGATGTTTTAAGAATTCTTGTTATGATTTTTGTTTTGTGAAGAAAAACATCTAAATGTCTTTCCATTAAGATGCCCCTTGCATTCCCTGTATAATGTTAATTACCTAATGACAGTGGTGCCTTGTGCTGTTTAATAATCTCTCACAATTGTTGGCAAAGTACTTTAACATCCATTATCTCCTTTGGGGCTCACAACAGCTCGGTCAGTGGAGCAATCACTTAAAGCCGTCTTTTACAGCCATGGAAACTCCGGGTCAGATTAAACTATTTGCCAGGGTCACAGGCAATGCCTGTGATGCAAAGAGTGTGGGCCTTGAAGACACAGCAGCCCCAGCTTAGTCCTAGAATTGTGCTTCCTAACTCTGTGGCCCAAGGAAAATCCTTTTACTCTCCTGGCTGCAGGACCTTCATACAGGACAGGCAGCCAAGTAGTCTTTAGTACGTGCCAAGCACTATTCTGAACTTTCTACATATGGTTACTTAATCCTGGCAATGCTGTTATTATTTCCATTTCATAGATGCAGAAATTGAGGTATAGGGAGGTTAAGTAATTTGCCCAAGGTCACTCAACCAGGAAGTGACAGAACAAGATGGAAACTCAGGTAGTCTGGCACTAGAGTCCATGATATTAATCCCTATATAAAGTGACTCTCATGTAATGAGTGAAAAATGTAAATTGGGACTGGTGATTATACTAAACAGGATAACCCTGATTATGCTGAAGTAACAAACATCCTCCCCAAAATCTCAGTGGCTTAAAACAGCAAAGAACTCTTTTTCACTTACATTTCATGTCCACTATGGATGGAGTGGGAGGGGGTCAGGGAGTCAGTATGCATCATCTGCATTCAGGGACTCTGGTTAAGAAAGACTCCATCACCAAGCTTCCTGGATTGATAGTGGATGCAAAAATGAATGAATGAATGAATGAATGAAGAATATAATTGATCAAACACTGGCTCTGAAAGCTCTTGCCCTGAGGTGACACATATCACTTCTTTTCACATTTCATTGGCCAAACTGTACATGGAACGTTCAGGAAAGTGCAAGCTTCTTAAGTGCTTGGATGTTATAGTACAGGAAATTGTTGGTGGACAGCACAAAAGACCACTCCCAAGAATCTACTTCACAGAGACTTTTTGAGTAGTTGCATCAGAAACTGAAATGCTCCTCTCATGTGCTGAGTTTTCTTTCTCCTCTCATCTTGTTTTTTTTTTTTTCTTCAAATTTCCCCTATTGTTTTCATTGTCAGTGGATATAGGATACCATATCCAATTTTTACCTCCCTGAGATGGCTCGTTGTTTATGCTCATTTGTGCTCGTTGTCTGCTTGTTTTTTGCTCTTTGTCTGTTTTTTCTTTAGGATGCACCAGGAACCGAACCTGGGACCTCCCATGTGGGAGGTGGGCGCTCAACTGCTTGAGCCACATCCACTCCCTGCTCATTACTTTTTGCTCATTGTCTGCTTGTCGTTTTTGCTCGATGTTTCTTTGTCTTCTTTAGGAGGCACCAGCAACCGAACCCAAGACCTCCCATGGGGGAGGCGGGCACTCAACTGCTTGAGCCACACCCACTCCTTACTATATCCATTTTAACCTAAAATTTAAAGTTCAAACAATGGTCCAGAAACTAGGAACTTTACTGGGCCAACAATTACCCTTAGGTACAAGCATTTTTTCCAAAGGCCAGGGCTTGCCTTTTCTAATACCTAATTTCTTTCAATACTTCCACTGTCTATCCACATCAACTGTACTTCCCTGTTTTTAAAAAAATTGCATTATTGCTTACAATTTGTTAGGAACAGAGAAAGATTCATTTTAGTGGTGGAATTTCTCATCCATTTCTTCTTTTGAAAAAGAGGGAGGGTGTCATGGTTATAAGCATGCTGTGTGCACAGTTTGGTATATGCAAAGTTTGATGCTGTGGGCTGTGAGAGATACAGGAACCGGACAAGGCTCTGACCTGCAAGGGGCTTAGAGTCTTTATCAGAGGGGTTGGTTATGTGGGCTCTCCATCACAAACAGTGAGTGTGAACACCCGTCATCCAGGCATACAACAGCCAGGAAGCATTCACTGAGTCCCGGCCAAGTGCCAGGCGCAGAGCAGCGTTGAGAAGGTGCCTGAGGATGAGCCATGGGAAGCCCCTGCCCTTCAGAAGTTTACAATCTAGTAGGCGAGACAGAGGATTGTAATGTAACGCCCCAATCACTGTTCATCCAGAATACTGTGGGAGCCCTGGGAAAGGGGCCTGACCCACACTGGGAGACCATGGAAAACTGCCGATGGGAGGGTCACCCAAGGTTAACCCTGAAAAGTGAATTAGAGCTCTTCAATTGAATGGGGAAGTGGACATTCCAGGCTGAAGGAGCATCTCAGGTCCAAAGTGGGAAAAGGAGAGCAGGGTCCAGGCAGTGGCTTGTGTTTTGGATGACTGGGTCGAAACATTGACATGAGAAATGAGAGTGGTGATTGAGGCACAGGACAGATCATGAAGGACTTTGTGTGCCACCCTAGGAATTTTAGATTTTATCTTATAGGCTGGTGGTATCTGAATATTCTGATTCCCCCATCTTTATTTTAAAAAATCTATGTGAAGGCATGTGATATCTAATAATCTATAAATGTCCTTTATTATCTACTGTATTAATGACATTCTTACATTTATAACATATGCTATAAATATACACAAAATGTAGATTTAAAGGTAATAATGAAATCAATAATGTTTTTAATTTGATTGAAGTATGAAAACCTTTCTGCACTCGCCATTTTTTCAGTGAAAACAGTGGGTCTGAACATAATTAAATGTGTTTTTCTTTTAAAAAATCTTTTTAGTGGTGTGTCACATAGTAATACAAAGGTCTAATTCTAAATTCAGGTTATTTCTATGCCTTGCTTTAATGGCTATCAGAGGTAGATATATACCTCGCAAAGGCAGGTAGGTCCTGGGGGAAAACTTACATCTTTGGCTGTGTTTTCTCAGTCTTGGCACTAATCAGTTATGCCAAAGTTTTATAAAAATCTGGCTAGTAAATTTTCTTCTTCCTTTAAGCCAGTTATTCTTACAAGCTCATTGAAAGGCAATGCATTTTTATATATTTGACAAATGGATTCAAAACCCATTGCAACTCTTCATTTAGTAGATTTTTAAACAGTTTAGGAAATGCACCGCTCTGAGAAATTTTCATAGATGTTATAACTTATGTTTGACAAAAAATTCACATGCGGTTGGAAACATTTCTGACTTCTATATTCAAAATTCTATGTTCAGAGCAGGAATTCCTTTTGAAAAGCAGTTAAGGCATCATTTTCAGCTTAGGAACCAAATTAAGCAAATGTGTAGGTGTTTTTTTTTTCCCCGAAATATTTGCCAGAGGAACTATTAATGACAACTGGTTATCACAGAAAAGCCAGCAAGTTTGGCACCCTTGTCTTTTGGTCAAAGGAAAATGGATAAATCATCTTTAGGCTTGACAACTCTTTTAAACGTTTTGAAGTAAAATAACTATGGGATCTCATGTGACAACAAGGATTTTCTAGTTATTCTCTCTACTATTTCAAAATATTATATTCTGCTATTTGAATGTTTGTGTCTATAAACTTATCTACATAAATGAGATCATCTAAATAGTTTGAAATACTCTGAAAGCAAAGAAGGGAGTGGCTGTGCACAGGGTAACTCTCCAATGGTGGAAACTACCTCTTTTCTCAAGGTAGCCCCTCTGTGCTCACAGTTCGGGCAGTTGATGTGGACCCTGTGAGGTCATTAGGGTCAACCCATATATCACACTTGGAAAACACTATGAACAGAAGTTCTAATATTTTCTCCCTGCCTCCCCGTGGATAATCCAGGTCATCCCTGGAATGAGAGCACTCTGCTTTGGAGATCACTGTTCTAAGGAGCAGGATTCAGGAAGGAGTTTTAGACAAGGGAGCAAGGGGTGAATGGCCACATTTGTGTTTAGAAGGACTTTCCGGGAGGCATATAGAGCATAGGCTTAAAGGAGGTCAGGCTGAGGCAGGGGCCCAAATTGCAGCATGAGGGAGACCTGCAAGAAGAACGGAGAGGAGACACAGAATAAAAAACATTCAGGCTGGAAAAGGAGTGTGCAATAAAATGCAGAATTTATAAGCTACCCCAGGTTTATGCATGATTGGGTAAAAAAAGATGCCGGTAACATTTCCTGAGACAAGGAATACATAGAATGAGCAAGTTTTTGAAGAAGAATGATAGGGGCCCTTAAAAGTTCAGATAAAAAGCCAGGGGAGTTCAGCGGAGGAAGAGATAACTGCCAGTTACTAGGGAATCCAAGAAGGCTTCATAGAGGAGGTGGCATTTGAATAGGCAAGAATTGAACTTATGGAGTAGGCAAGACCAGGTCTGCCTGCAGAGGTCAAGGATGTCAGCTCTGGCCTTATGCATTTGTCTCTCCACTCACCTATGTCAACAGGTATGTGCGGTCAAGAACGAAGCATGATGTGGACATGCGGATCGGAATCCACTCAGGCTCAGTACTGTGTGGTGTGTTGGGCCTACGGAAGTGGCAGTTTGATGTCTGGTCTTGGGATGTGGACATTGCCAACAAGCTTGAATCTGGAGGAATCCCTGGGTAAGGCAGAGCAGCACCTTTTTCTTGCTTAACACTATGAGTTGCTCGTTTTGTGGTTTTCCCATGTGAAGAATTCAAAGACACATATCCAAGAAGCAATTATTTGAGAGGAGATAGGTCATTGAAATTTCATACAAATAGCAGCCCCAAAATCTTGTGAAATGCATCACAGGCAACAAGGATAGTGGGGCATCTCTCAGATGTTCCGGTCCCAGTCCATCATTGCATTGGTTCTCATATTTGACTGCACATTAGTGTCACCTGAGGAGCATTTTAAAACTACTGGTGCCCAGACCCCATGCCAGCTCAATTAAAGCAGAATCTGTGCTTTAGACACCGGTGTATGCTCATGCACACACACACACACATTCTTAAAGCAATTCTAATTGGCAGCTATGGTTGAGACCTACTGACATTCAATGTGATCTTGGATTCAACTCAGAAAATTCAGTACCCTCCCTTGCCCTTACTTTAAAATTCAGCTCTCCAAATTTGGCTAACAAGACCTGTGGGCATAGAATCTTCAAAGGTACCAGTGACCTGGAAAGGTTAATTGAACCATGAAAAGTGGTATTAAGATTCTTTTTACAAATTTCTATGTTGTAAATATGTTATCACAATAAAAAATTAAAAGATTCTGTTTAAATAGATTAGCCCTAGCAAGATCTCAGATATATGTCAGTTGGTGAATTGCACTGTAACCTCTCTCCTTAAAAGTTGATGCATGGAAGGGAGGGAGGAAGGGAAGGAGGGAGGGAGGGAAGGAGGGAGGGAGGGAGGAACTTGCATGAAGCACACTGTAAACTGTGCAGCAATGTTCCTTTGTCCGTTCCATTCTTATGAGGGCCTCTCACTTCTTCATTGTCTGAGGTGTGTCGTCATGGCTTGTCATGAAAGTTTAGAACTAAGGTAAGACTGTCATACCTCCCCTTGGTGTCTTATATCCTTAAATTGTGTGAGATTTTCCTACAAGTAGATGCCTGCTGAATTCAAACAAACCAGAATGCTGATCTATCTATGTTTCTAGGCCTGTGTCTTAAAAGTGTAGCCAAATGGGAAATTACCACTATATGCAACAGATTCCCTGTGCCTACCATAGAACAGAGCTTCACGTGGGTGCAAGTTACTGCTTTGACATCTGGAACCCAGCTTAGCTAATGTTCTTAATCACATTAAGAAACAGATGATCATCAACATGGTGATGTAAGACATCCCCTGGAAAAATCTCACCTCAGAATCAACAAATAAAAGGACAAATCCCACTTGCTTAGAACTCTGAAGGATGATAGAGACTGGATAAGGACTCCACAAATGCTGAATCAAAGAAAAAGAAAAATAATCAAGTAGGAGATGTTCTTCTCAGGCCCACTAGTCTGGACCCCTGCACTTGTTCCCTTGCAGTTTGGGAATCACACAGAGGCAGCATGGTCCAGTCCCTACTGCCATGGATGCAGACTATTCAGCCACTCACAGCGATGAGTTAGAATCCCACACATATGCAGGCACAGGGAACCAAATCCACAGAGACCCAGGAAAGAATGCAAGCTGCTGAGGAGTACCATAAGCAAAGGGGACCCCAGGAAAAAAAATCAGAGAATGTGGCAGAACTGTTGGGAATAGGTGTGCTCACTCAATCCAGTCTTTGTTCAATGGACTATCTAAATGCAAAATGGACCTTCCCGGATTGACCCCATCTGAGTCCCCGGGGCAGGGTACCCTAATGGGGAAGAAACTGGAGACAGAAAAGCATCACAAAAAAAGTGGGGAGGTTGGACTGAGCTGCTGTGAGACAAAATGTGTCCCAGAACTGAAAAATGTAAAGAAAAGTGGGCACTGGGTGAGGGAGAGAATTTAAACAAATCATAGAAGCTTGGGAGAAAATCTTGCACATAAACAAATAGAACAGATCAAGATTCCCAGAGAAGGAAGCTTTCTCCTGAAAGTGAAACAACTGCACAGAAAGCACAATG
>JAQZBX010072128.1:0-15124 GCA_029593785.1 Cabassous unicinctus | reverse complement strand
GGAGCTACTGTGAACACAAGCAGAGCAGATTATCCCTTGTCTTTCATCCTGATAATGCCATGGCACCTCTTATATTGAGGATTGCTGATAATGCAACATTTGGTCATCTCTGGGACCAATTCCAAGGAAGATTGTTTGGCATGTTTCCAAAGATAAAAGTTCAAGCACTAATACCTCCATGTTAGTTTTGTAATAGAAAATTGCTTCCTCTTTATAAGCCATATGAAGTTGAAAATAATTTGTTTGATATTCTTTTGTGATTCACTTATTTAAAACAGAATGTATTTCTAGAGAAATAATTAATTTGTGGCTGAAAGGCCAGAAGGGTAACCACCAGGGATTGAAAAGCACATTTTTCACAATGAAACAAATTTATAATTAACAGATGGGCTTATCATAGGGCTTAAACATTGTTAATTACACAAAAATTAGGGTACAACACAATTCAAAAAAGTAAATGAATCTCATTCATGGATGTTGTTAATCTTAGATGGATTTTTTCCAATCATTTTCCTTTGTGCATATATGCTTGTTTTATGTATACTTATGTCTTCATGTAATTTTCTCACACTGTGTTTTCTGTCATATCTTAATTTTATTATTAAATATTTCTAACACACCTTTATGTTAAATACAATTTTGTGAATTTGCATTGGCTGCATCTCCATAACTAACTTCTTTCTAGGAGTATGTAATAGCCAATGAATGGCTATATATGAGGCTTGAATATGTAATCATGGTGGAACCTCCAGTCAGTTTTGACAATTTCACCTAATGCAGCTACACATAGGATATTTTGTTAGATTAAGGCACAACAATATTTTTACAACCTGTTTTATTATTTTATTATTCTTGGCTGTTACTACATTAAACTGCACAAAAGAGAAGTAAAAATGAGTGCTGAGATGAATAAAGATTTTACAATTAATGTAATGCCCAAAAGCTTTAAATTTAAGAATTTTAAAAGACACACGAGAAATGTTTTCTCATGAGTCTGTCATTGATTTATGATACCAAAATCAAATTTCATGTAAATTTATAAGGAAATTGTAAAGGAAAACCTGTTTACACTCTAGAATTTCAGGATAGAAATTTTGATATGTATCATGGAATTACAAAATAATGTTACAAATTTGATGAATTTTTGAAAATACAATTTTCTTCATGAAAAAATCAGTGATATTGAGAAAAGCTTATTTGGGAATTAAAAAGACAGCATTAATTTATTTCATAATAGATGATAAATGGGATAAATCTAAATAAGAGGGTAATGAATATTTTCCATGTTAATGCCACTTCAATAGGTACTACTTACAAAATCTTTGTATTAGTCAATGTTCTCTAGGGAAAGAGAACTAATAGGAGAAATTTGTAAATAGTATAAGATTTTATAAAATTGTCTCACATGACTGTGGGGAGGGACAACTCCAAATTCCATAGGGCAAGCTGCAAACCAGGGGCTCTGATGAAGGTCATTGATGAGTTCCACAAGGAGATGCGGGCTGTCTGAATTAGAGATGGGAATTCTCTCCCTGAATTTTGATATTACTTCCCCTTTTAAGACCTTCAGCTTAATGGATGAGACGTCACTCATTGCTGACAGCAATCTTCACAGTTGATTGTAGATATAACTAGCCATCTATGCAACAAATTCACTGATGATTAAAGTCCATGAAATGCCCTTGTATTACAATTAGCCTAGTGTTTGCTTGACCAAACAACTGGGCACCATTACCTGACCTAGTTGGCACATTAGCCTACCCATCACAACCAACATGAGTGTTTTTTATTCCCAGCATTGAAATCAATTTTTTATCATTAAGTGTGCTTTCAAATAATATAATTAAAGGTTGAAGAAAGAATTTTATGATAAATATTTTTAGCTCTATCTTTATTCATAGAATTTCAATATATCTCTCTATTAGTAAATTTATTTAATTAGATAAGGAATACGAAATAAAAAGGAAATAACATTTCCTTGTCTTAGATTTTTAACAAATTAGAACTTTAATCCTATTAATTATTCAATGTTATTACATTTTAATACTCGATTCCTCCATTTAATTCTGTCAAATTTTGTTTTATTTGTTTTGACAGTCTTTTAAGAATTTTTAAGATTTTTCTGAAAAATTGTCTTTGTGGTTCTTTGATGCTATCTTTCATATCTCTTAAATACATAATATACTTTCTTATAGTACTACTTTGCACAGTATTAATTTTATGCTTATATTTACAGGCATATATATTTGTGCATACTTTTTCTTTTATCATATACAAATCATATAGTTGGGTCTTACTTTTTAATAGAGTCAATAATTGTGCTTTTAAATGGAATGTTTAGTCCATATACATTTAAAATAAAGTAATTATTTATGTGCTATTGTCAATTTATGTCACATACTTGGAAGTTCTAATTCTTCTCTCCTGACTTTTTTGTTATTAGAATATTTTAAATTCAATGTTATTCTCTTTTGGATTTTTTAAACCATCCCTCAAAACAAATATATTGCAAGTGATTTCTCTAGGGGAAAAATTTGCTTCCTTACATTAATTTAGTGCACTCAATGTTATTATGACTATTTCTAGCAATCAAGATGGCCACATAGAACAACCCAGAGTTCCTCTGCAGCCCCCATTGTAACCCTTCTGTGATCTAAAGCTTCCCTGAAGATGAAGCCCATATAATAACCAAATACAATTAATAGGAAAATGAAATAATAATGATAAGCTTAAATGAAAGAGATAAAATACATGGAAACTCAGAAAAAAAAACAACTAAAAATAAAATAAAATTAATGGATTGGGACATTCAAAAAATGGGGAAAAAGCAAAAAATTAAACAAAAGTAATATTTTTCTTTCTTTTTATCAATGCATTATCGGGTGTCCAGTCTGTACCATGGTACCTTTCCCCTCTCATTCCCCAGTGTCTCCAAAATTTTCATTAAATTTTCAAAAATGTTTTAGGTCACAGCAAAGTCACACACAGAATACATTCATTGGGGGTGTCTGGAATGGGGGATTCATGGGAGAAAGTTCATCTGAATATACATGAAAGATATATAAAATTGTTCAAATGATCAAGGGGTGGGGCATGGTCATGGTGAGTAGACAATCACTCAATAAATGAGGGAATACTGAATTCCCAGCCTGGAGAGCTCTGCCACATTCTCCAAGGGAGCAGCAACAGTCCCCCGAGTGAAGGGGCAGTGTATGGCAAAAGAGGATGGTCCACCGATGGGTTCTTTTTATTGATGACTAGCCTTATGAGTCCTTGTTCTTATAATTGAAACTTACCCTACTGTTATGGGGTGCCTAAGGGTTGCCACCTGAGAGCTTCCTTGTTGCTCAAATGTGGCCTCTCTCTAAGCCAAACTCAGCATATGAATGCATTACCTTCCCCCCAGCATGGGACATGACTCCCGGGGATGAGTCTCCCTGGCAACGAGGGATTAATACCAAGTGCCAACTGGCAATACAACTGGAAAAAGACCTTGAATAAAAGGGGGAAAAGTTAAAGACAAATGAGTTCATGTGGCTAAGAGACTTCAAAGAGAGTCGGGAGGTCATCCCAGGGGTTACGCTTATGCACACCTCAATAGGATCTCATAGATCACCAAAGTGGATATCACCACAACCAAAGGGGCTCCTGAGGGCTCTGGAGACCCCCAGGTCCTATATAAGGGGGGATAGCTCTAGAGATTAATGCCCAATCATTGGGCTCTACTTTGGAATCTGTGCTACTGACAGTTACAGAGTTGGACTCAAATAAGTCCTCCCTGCACATGGTCCATCCATCCCTTCTATTCAAACCAATATGTGATGCTGGAATTTGTAGGTGTACTTCTGGAGACTGGAGCCTCTGGCCTGCCCATGTGCCAGCTGTGCCTGGAATCTTGGTGCACTGCAACTCTTACTCTACAGCTCAATGGACTCACCCAAGTCACCTGGTGAGGAGATGATGATGGACAATGGCTATCCCAGGGAATGGAGAGGGCCTCCAGCTCCAGGCAGGATAATGCCATCTACCGTATCCATGGGATATAAGCCCACTCTCACTTGCAGGTGGAGTCGGCATCACCATCCCAGACTCCTCAAGACTGTGGGAAGAGCTATGGACTAGAGTGGACTTAATGGTATTCTGTTGTAGACACATTGTGATTCAAGCAATGGAAGAAATTATAACAGTGAGGTGGAGTCAGTGACCACTAGACGCTTTCGGGGCAGGGAACGGAAAAGCTTTTGAAATACAGAGGCTTTTTCAGGACTTGGGAATTATCCTGAATGACATTACAATGACAGATATAGGCCATTTTACATCAGCATATACCATGCAGAACTTTGTGGGAGAGAGTGTGGTCTACAATGAGAACTATGGTCCATGCTTAGTAGTAAAGCCCCAGGATGTGTATATACATTGCAGGTGATGTGCCACACTAATGAAAGATATTTATGTGGGATGTTATGGGAGGTGTGGGAGGAGGGGAATATGGGAATCGCTGTAATTTTTGTGTAACATTTATGCAATGTAAGCATCTTTTAAAATATATATATAAAAATAACATTTATGTAAACAAATGCACATATATGCATATATATTTATATATCATTTTCCAAATATTGGTTTGCATTGTGAAAAATTTGATTTTTACCCACAATAAAAACAACAACAACCCAGAGTTGTGTACACCCACAGAATCTTTGAGAAACTAGCAATAACTGACAGAGCCATCTTCCTCAAAACTACAGAAGACAGATAAAGGATTGATGTAACTGGGTGAGTGTTGTTGTTTCAAGAAAACACAACTTAAAATTCTTAGCACACACTGTCCTCTCACAGAATCCCTTCCTGACATGGCATGTAGCCAACCTACACTCTCATTGTGGGTCCTTGGCTCTGTCTTGGAGGGAGCAGAGTAGCATATATTTGCATATTTAGGTGTATGTATATTTGTTCCAGTCTAAACTGTGACAGACTGAAATCCTGACCCAGTGACCTCATCTCTATCTTGCTTTTCCCATAACTTATCCTGCAGGCAGAAACAGCTTGCAGACAGTTAAAGCAGTGTAAGAAACATTTGGTTAAGTAGCTGAGACAAAAGATTCCTGGCTTTAAGGCATGTAATAGAAAATCATGAAAATAGAGAAAGTCTATATCATAGGAATATAGATGACATGCCAATGACCATAAACAGGTGGTTTCCTAAATCCAAGCCACCAGCCTAGGACAAGACACAGGCTCAGAATAGAAAGAGAGTGTAGAAGTTTGGCAGTTTAATGAAGTTATGAATTCCAAAATAGATATTGTATTATGCTTGTAAACACAATTAGTACGAGAAGGTTCACAACCTTCTCGTACTAATAAACCGTATCATTTTCACTATTATCCTTTTCAACCTACTGGTCTGTTCATCTGGGCATGATTAAGTTATAATTGGCCTTTGATTGGGCCACATTAGTAGAGCATTGAGCCCCACCCCTTGGTGGGTGGGGAATCAAAGATAAAAGGCATGGCAAAGGACAGAGTTGGAGTAGTTTTTATGTTGGAATTCTGATGCTGAGATTTAATGCTGGAGCCCTGGGAAGTGAAAACACAGAGGAGCTTGTTCGTGAGAAAAGAGAGAAGGCCCCGGGAAAAGAAACAAGCTGTTTGCCTGATGGTCTACATCTGGGCTTGTGGAGAGTCGCAAAGCCTAGAGAGCCTCATAGTCTACAGCTGACCTTGTGGAGTAAGCAGAGGCGCTGAGCCCAGAAAGAAGCAAGCCCTGGGAAGAGAGGAATCTGGGAAGCCTGAACCCTGGCAAACGTCGGCAGCCGTCTTGCTCCAACACGTCACAATAGACTTTGGTGAGGAAAGTAACTTATGCTTTATGGCCTGGTAACTGTGGACTTATACCCCAAATAAATACCCTTTATAAAACCCAACCAATTTCTGGTATTTTGCATCAGCACCACTGTTAACCACATCCAAGAAAGGTACCTGCGTAGGAGACAAATGAAAAAACACACAAGGAGGAGAAATATAATGGTCCATACCAGACAGCAGCCAAACAGCAGACAATTGCCCTCCCTTGGGCTGCCCTGTTGGTTTTTATTGTCTTATTCTTGGCATACAATAACATATTGATAAAGAGTAAGCATACCATGTCACTCAGGTTATATAACATGCCAATTAGCTTATATAACATACTATGTTATTGTTTTTCAACAGTCCCTGGAACTGTCTTCAACCCCAAGATTGTTTAGGGAACAGTTGCTACTAACTAGTTTTATCAGCTACTTTTGGACACAGGCCCAAGAATAACGTGGGAAATGTGGCTGCCTCACTGGCACCAGCAGCCAGCTACCTGCAGCTGGCTGGGGCTGAGGCCATTACCTGAATTGACCTTCCTCACAATCCACCCCGGAGGGTGATGACCTTCGAAACAGAAGGGGTACACCTCAGCTATATACCACAACAGCAATATATATATATATATATATATAGCAACAAACAAGAACTCAGTTCAAACCAATGAGGATGCCCCTTAATCTTTATTTCCAGGTTTTTAGAGAGTTTTATCAGCAACATTTTGGTAACATTACACAAATGTATGGGGATTTCCCCAGGTAGCTGGTGGGGGTCCCTCTTTTGTTTAATACCTTTACATGTTTAGCAGGAAGCCAGTCCCATCTGTTACATAAAGAATAGCTAGACTACAGCCAGGCTGGGCCCATATTTTGGTGCAACAAGAGTTTTATGTGGCGACAGATGGCTTCCCACTCCAGGGTTGTTTGGTTAGCCACTTTTAGGGAGGTCTAATTGTCCCAAGTGGCAGGGGCAATGTTCCATGTGAGGCCTCTTGCTGTACTGGCCAGGAGTTCTATACACACCCAACAATGAGACATGTTGTACACTTGTGAGGATTGTGGTGTCAACCTGTGCCATCTGCTTCAGACAAACAGGCAAGCAAGCATGGCCAGTCTTTATTTGCAAGGTTATTTATATGTCATTATTATTACTCAAATGTTACATGGAAAGAACACAACACACAACTTCCTAGGATTATTTTTGCTGTGCCTAGGGAGTGTGTGTACTCTTAGTCAAGGACTTTGTAAACTAATAGCTGATTCAACAGTCAGACTGCTGCCTGAGCCTTAACCTTCACAGTTTAACCCTCAAAGGCCTTGCCTGAGTTTCAACCTTTACATTCCACACCTGAGGGTGAGGGCTTTAGCAGCTGTGGGGCTACTTATTAAGGGCTAGAGAGTTAATATAAGAGTTCTTTTAGAATTGTTGCTGCTGTTGACTGTGTTGTTACTTTTACCTGCACAGGTCAAGTATTGGTTAATTTTCTCTGCAATTTTGTTTTTTAGGGGACAATTAGTGTGAGCCACTTCACATGGGGTGCCTTTTAAGGTCTAAAGCCACACTATGGTTTTTGTTATTTCACTATGGAGCACTGTTAGGGAAGGTAACAGAATGTTTTTGCGGCCCTGTCTGGGGCTTTAGCAAGGGGTTGTTTGTTGTAATTTGTAACTGAATCAGAGCCGCTGCTCTATGCAATAGATCTTCTATGGACGGGCATTACTTCACCCTGTCAGGGGCTCTTATTTAATTGTTCGGCCAAGGGTTACAGCCTCTTGAGCTACTTGGGCAGAAATGGCTCACCTATCAGTACAAAGAGTTAAAGGGCTTTCTTTTTCTTTTTCTTTTTCTTACAATGAGCCACACAGCCTGCAATTTAGCATACTGGCTACTTTGATTAAAGCCTATTTCACACTATATGGTTTTAGCCCTAGGCTGGATGGCCACTTCCGTCCACCCAGCAGACTGGCCTTAACTAGCCTTATCTGCATACTACACAGACTCCAGGACTAAAGGGGGACTGTGCATCCCAGATAGGGGTCACCCCTGCCCCAGGACTTAACACTTCTGCATATGTCAGGGGTCCCAAAACCTGCCACAGTTCTCTACTTAGAGGACTGGAAGCAAAAGCACTTCACTGTTCCAAATATGCACCCCACTCAGCAAGGGCCGCTGAGCAAGCCATCACACCAGAGGTAGGCTTTGATGGGGTAGGTGGTGAATATTTTCACTGGGGCCTCTGGAGTTACAGTTTCAGTATTCTGAGCCGCTGCACCGTTGCCATCCGCACTGCTCACACTGTTCTACGTTGCTGGCGCTCCATGCTGCTCATGCAGTTTACACTGTTCTAGGCTGCTGGAATTCCAACCTGCTTATGTTGTTTATGCTGCTCTATGCTGCTGGCACTCCATGCTGCTCACGCTGTTCCTGCTGTTTCATGCTGCCCTATGCCACTTGTGCTCCACGCTGCTTGTGCTGCTCATGAGAGTTTATGCTGCTTTACCTTCCACAACTGACTTTCTTGCTTCAGCATTTCCTGTATGGTATCCCGAAGCAAGGACAGGAACACCCATCTTACCTAGGCAGCTGCCGCATGTGGTTTCATATTAGTCAAGAGGGGCTCAGCTTGTTGCAGAGCACTCAGTAAAGCAGCTGGTGTGTTCTCTGGAATTTCTACAGGACAAGCACACCAGTGGGACAGCCACTTTGCCACTCCAGCCCACTTACAGGTGGGCAGCCACCCAAAGCCCATACTCCCGACCTCCTCCCCAGCAGATGCACTGGGTGTGCAGGGCAAATCCTTATCCTGTCGACTATGCCAATTGTTAACCGCATTCAAGAAAGGGACCCGTGTGGGAGGCAAGTGGCAGAACACATGAGGAGGTCTACAGCTGACCTTGTGGAGTGAGCAGAGGAGCTGAGCCCAGAGAGAAGCAAGCCCTGGGAAGAGAGGATCCTGGGAAGCCTGAACTCTGGCAAACATTGGCAGCCATCTTGCTCCAACACATTGCAATAGACTTTGGTGAGGGAAGTAACTTATGCTTTATGGCCTGGTAACTGTGGACTTCTACCCCAAATAAATACCCTTTATAAAAACCAACCAATTTCTGGTATTTTGCATCAGCACCCCTTTGGGCTGACTAATACAGAGAGGAACCCATACTTTTGCCTTAGTTTGATCTTCTTGGTAGGAGCGGTAATCTCTGAAGGAGAACACTAGCCAGCACAAATCTGATTTTCAAAGACAATGAAATCAGGTTTTTGCATTGTTTTTGTTTGTTTTTGTGAGCTCCTGCCACTCAGTGATGTATCTGTCATAACTAGCTGGGTACAAACTTAGGAAACAGACAGCTCCAGCACTAAATCTCATAGTTAAAAAGTAAAATATTATAATCTACATTTTGCAAGAATATTTCATAAGAAGACACAAGAAATTAAGGAACAGAACAAAACTTCAGAAATCATCAGTGAAGAATAACAAATATTGAATTTACAGAGGAAAAATGGGTGCAGTCAAAGAAAAGCAAATGAAATGATTATGGCTGAAGAGTAGAATGAAAAAAATGAGAAAACTGAACATAGCCTAAGAGACCTTGGAGCACGGTCAAGAATACCAATATATTCATAACAGGAATCCCAGAATAAAAAGAGAGACAGGAGCAAGAAGAGTTTTCAAAGAAATAGTGGCAGAAATCTCTTCAGATTTAATGAAAGACATGAATACAGATACATGAAGCCCAACAAACACCAAACAGGATAAAATTAAAGAGAACCACTCCAAGACAAAACATAGTCAAACTGAATAATGCAAAGACAAGGAGAGAGTTCTAAATGCTGCAAGAGGAAAGCAACAGTACCTTTAAATTTAAGTGCCAATTTCTCAAAAATCCTTGGAGGAGTGAGATGATATATTTAAGTACTAAAGAAAACAATTTCAACTTTGAATTTTATATGTTGCAAAGCTGTATTAAAGATGAAGAAGAAATCAAACATTGCCAAATTAAAAAAGCTGAAGGAGATCAATACCACAAGAACTTTCCTATGATCAATGCTACAGGGAGTTCTTCAGACTGAATGGAAAGGACCCTGGACAGTGGATCAAATCATTATAAATGAATAAAGATTTCTGGTAAAGGTAACCATATGGGTAATTATAAAACCAAGAATTATTTTATTGTGGGCTTTTTTGTTTATAACTCCTCCTTTTATTTTTGCAGATTCTAAAGAGCAAATGCTTAAAGATATTGCCAATTCTACAGTTTAGGTCATAAAATATATAAAGATATAATTCATAACAACTAAAACAAAATGTTGGAGGTTGAAGGATATGGTTGTTAGAGTTTTTTGTGCACCCCAGAAAAGATAATGGCTTTAGAGATAATCTGTTCCTGTCGATGTGAATTTATTTTAGGTGGGACCCTTTGATTAGTTTATTTCATATAAGAACATTTGACTAAACTACTTCAGTAAGACATGACCCAGGGTAGGTCTTAATCATCTTACTGGAGTACTTTATAATTTTTTTCTGTGAAGAGAAAATAGCTACAGAAGCAGAGAGAAACTCCCAGTAGCTGAGAGAGAAAACCCTGGAAGCCAGAAGCTGAAATCACTGGAACACAGAAGCTGTAAAGAAGCCACTGAAGTGAGAAGCTGAAAGTAATGAGGCCCAGAGGAAAGGGGATAGACAAACAGATGCTGCCATGTGCCTTGACATGTGAGAGAGGAGACTGGGACTTCTGGCAGCTGATCTTCAGGAAGAAAATCATTGCCTGATGAAGCCTTGTTTTGGACATTTTCATGGCCTCAGAACTGTAAGCTTAGAAGTTAATAAAGCACCATGGTAAAAGCAACCCCAATACTTTTTTTGTAAATGGCTCAGAATTTTCTATATATAATATCATATAATCTGCCAATAGATAAAGTTTTACTTTTTCCTTTCCAATTTGCATGCCTTTCACTTCTAATTCAGCAAATTGTCAGGGTACAATATCAACACACACAAAAAACAGGAAGGATTCTTTACATTAGTAATGAATAAAGGACTTACACACAGAAAACTACAAAGCATTGCTGAAATTATTCAAAGAAGACCTAGAGAAATGGAAAGTCATTCCTTGCCCATGGATAGGAAGACTAAATATTTTTACAATATCAGTGATTTATAAATCCAATGCAATCCCAACAAAATTTCTAATAACACTCTTTGCAGAAATGGAAATGCCAATGAAGAAATTTGTATTGAAAGATAATGGCCCAAGTCACCAAAAACATCTTGAAAAAGAAGAAGGGTGTTGGGTCACTAACACTTTCAATATTAAAACTTATTACCGTGCTACAGTAATGAAAACATCATGATATTTTCATGAGGGCAGGCATAGAAATCAATAGAAAGGAACTGGAAATTCAGAAACAAACCCACATATCTATGGCCAATTAATTTTTTAAAAGTGTGCCAAGTTCACTCAAGGGGGAAAGAATAAAATCTTCAACAAATGTTATTGGGAAAAATGCAGAAGAATGAATGTGGATCCCTACCTCTCACATTATACAAAAATTAGCTCAAAGTGGATAAAATACCTAAATATAAGAACAACAATTATAAAATCCTTTGGGGATTGAATTGTTTACTGCTCTTAGTCTTAATCCATATCTGTGGGAGTGAGGCCATTTTTAAGAGGACATATTGGAGATGTTATTTTCAGTTAAGGTATGAACAACTGAATCCGTTTGGGCTCTTTTACAAGCGGAATGAAATTAGAAGTAGAGCGGTAGATGCAGAAGAAGCTAGAAATTAATAGGAACCCAGTGTAGAAAGGAGAATGACATCTTCATTAGCATTGCCAAATGACAGAAAGACAAGTATGAAAGATCATTGGCAGCCAACCCTAGAAGAAAGAATCACCTTGTTGTTGCCTAAATTTTGATCTGCCAGGCTCAAAACCATGAGCCAATAAATTTCCATTGTTTAAGCCAACCCAAATTATAGTATTTACTTTGGCAGGCAGGAAACTAACAAATACTCACTAAAAGGAAACAAAGGGAAATCTTTTCAGTATCTTAAGTTAGATAATGGTTCTTTAGCATTTATATCAAAAGCACAGAAATGAAAGGAAAAAAAAGATAAATGGGATTTCATCAAAATAACTAAACTCTTGTGCATCAAATTACTTTATCATGAAAGTATATAAACAAATTACAGATTGGGAGAAAATATTTGGAAGTCATACACCTTATAAAGATTTATTATACAGAAAATGTAAAGAAATCCTATGACTCAACAAGAAAAAGACATACAACCCAATAACATAATGTGCAAAATGTGAATAGATTTTTCAGCAAGGAATATCTGTAATTGGCCAATAAGCACATAAAAGATGCATGGCATCATTATCTATGGGAAAATGAGATACCTTTCCACACCAACTAGACTGCCTACTATAAAAAATAGAAAATAGCAAGTATTGGAGAGGATGTGGAGTAATGGGAACATGTATTCCTTGATGGTGGGAATGTAAAATGCAGCCACTAAAGAAAACTGCTTGGAGATTCCTCAGAAAGTTAAGTGTAGAATTACCATTTTACCCAGCATTTCCATTTATATGCATATACCCTAAAGAATTGAAATCAGAACTTGAACAGCTATTTGCACACCAATATTCATAGCATTATTATTCAGAATTGCAAAAAGATGGAAGCAACCCAAATGTCAATAAACAGATCAACGGATAAACAAAATGTGGTATATACATGCAATGTCATATTCTTCAGCCATAAAAAGGAATGAATTTCTGATGCATGCTACAGCAGGCATGAATCTGAAAACATCATGCTGAGTGAAATAAGCAAGACCTTATTGACAAAGACAAATATGGTATGATTTTACTGCTGTGAAATAATTCAAATATGTAAATCTAAAGATTCAGAAACTAGGTTATCAGGGTTTAGGATGAGTATAGGGAGGGGGTTTGGATGCCAAATTGGTATAGAATTACTGTTTTGGGTGATGGAAAAGTTTTGGAAATGGAAGGTGGTGATGGTAGCACAGCATTGTGAATATTATTAACATCACTGAATTGTATATTTCCAAGTGGAACAATTGAAAATTGAAGGTGTACATATATTATAGAAAAAATTTTAAATTAGAACTGTACAACAAAACAGTGTAATGTAATATAAACTATGGCTGACAGTTAACAGTTTATTCTTAATATTGTTTCAACAATTGTTACAAAAGCAACAAACTGATGCAAAGTGATAATAATAGGGAAACTGTGTTTTGGGGGAAGTATATGGGATCTTTGTATTTTTGTCATGATTTTCCTCTATATCTACAACTTCTCTAATTAAAAGGACAATATTATTATACCTTTTCATGTAAAATGTAAGAACACTAAATTTTATTAATTTGCTCCCAGTGATTACATCCATAGTTAGCATATTATTTTACATATATATATATATATATATCCAACATGAAAATGCAATGCTATTATTTTTGTTGTAGTCAATTGTCTTTTACAGATATTTCACATTTGTCACATGGCTTGCACTCTTCATTTCATTTTGTACATTCATTTTTTCTTCTTATATCCTTTCCTTCAGTTTGGAGAAATAAAGTTAGCTCTTCTTGTACCATCGGGCTTTTGACACCAACGTTTTTGAGCTTTCATTTATCTTAAATACATCACATTTGAATTTCATGAATATTTTTACTAGATAGAGAATTATTTTTATTTTTGCCTTTCTACACTTCTTATAATGGAAATTCTTATATTATTATTTTTTCTTATGTGAAGCCAGCCATAACTGTTATGGTCTCCACTCCCCTCTCCACCAAACACTCTTCCCTCCATCCCCCATCTTGCCATAACATATTTTCTCCCTGTCTCTCCATGGCTGCTTTGAAATGTTTCTCTGTATCTTTCAGTTTATGTAGTTTGATTATGATGTGCTTCTGTGTCTGTGTTTGAGTGTGTTTGCATATAAGATTTACCTTATCATTTAGTTTCCCAAAGAGCTGCCAATGCAAAGTACCAGAGATGGTTTGGCTTTTATAAAGGGGCTTTATGTTGGGTATATCTTTACAGTTCCTAGGCCACGAAAAATCTAACTCAAGGCACCATAAGAAGTACTTTCTCTTTAAAGTCAGCAGCCATCTGTTGAAGCAATATGACAGCAATCTCTGTCTTCCTTTTTGGGCTGTACCTTCTCCTGGAGCTCAGCTATGGGCAACCAGAGTTAGGGCTTGTCTCTTACTGAACCTCCTCACTCAGGCTCGGCTGCTCCACTTTTCTCCAAATTCAGCTTCACGCTATCAGGCATATGGCTCATCTCTCCTTGGGCCTCATCTCTTTGAGCCTCTCTTTTCTCTTTTATGGCAGGATCAACTATGGCAGAGCTCACTTCTCCTGTGTGTCCCCATTTGTGTCAGACCCAGCAAGACGGTGGAGACTCAACCTGAGTCATGCTTCCAATGGCATTGTCCGACTGAATGGGTCTCACACCCTCAGGAATGGATTTAGTCCATAAACATAGTCTTTCTCTTTGGGGATTCATAAAATAATTTCAAATCTTGTTTTGGATGTTCAGAATTTCTTTTATTTCTCAGTTCATGGATTTATCCAAATTTTATAAAATTTCACTGACTTTTCATTCATTCTTTTTTTTTTTTAAAATTTTCTTAGTCTGTGTTCTTGTTTAGGTAAACAATTGTTTTTGTTGTTGTTGCTTTTCTTTAGATCCTCAGGTAGAAAAACATTTATTGATCTGGTTTTAAGTTTACTGCTGCTCTATTCTACAGCCTCCATTTTGCTGTTGAGTCCCTCTGGCTAATTTTCAATATCATGTATCTTACTTTTCCTTTATAAAATTTATATTTAGTTCATTATACTTTTAGTCTGCATTCTTTTCTGATGTGATTTTTATGTATTTCCTCATTAGGATCATCTTTTTCTTAAGCCATTAATGTTGTATTTTAAGCTGTTTTAATGTTGTTGGCTGCTAATTAAAACTTTAGGTTAGTCATGAAATCTGTTTCTATTACCTTTTCTTTTTTCATTATTACCGTTCATATTTTCTTGTTTGTCTTGTTTGGTAATTTTTTGTGATCTACTGTGATTTGTGAATGATACATTGTAGGGAGTCTGGATTATGTTGTCTTTCAGTAAGAGGTATTGGGTTTTGTGCTGGCAGGCAATAAATTACTGGCAATAACTTTTAATCTCTCAGACTTTATATTGCTCTTTGTTAAGGAATTTTTTTTTTGTTCTGTCCACAG
>JAQZBX010072127.1:0-15124 GCA_029593785.1 Cabassous unicinctus | reverse complement strand
AGGGAGGTTTGGGGAAATGAGCAGGTGAACTCTGGGGATTTGCAGGTCTGTGGATAAAACTACAATGTTGGGAATGTTCTTTTGGCAAATATGGCATGGTAAGTTTACTGGTGTAAGGTGTTGGATGTGGAGGGGCATACAGGACAGGGCACACCTGGGGTAGGCTTCTATGATATATGTAAGTGCTCATCTTGTCATAAAGCTTATTGTGTGGGTGGGGATCCACCCAATAAACAAGAATATAATAAAATTCCATACTTGGGAGTCCTGCTATCTTCTCAAATAGAGGAACAAAAGTCTCCTGAGAACATAGGCAGTGCCTAATAAAAGAAAACAGACCAGTATGCCAAGCCTTCAATATTTCAAGTAACTATGAATCTCATTCTTCAAAAAGTGAAACTTAGTGGTTACCATAGGCCCTGAGGTGAGGGGGAGGGAAGAGTAGAGTAGGTGGAACATAGGGCATTTTTAGGGTATTAGAATTGTTCTGCATGATACTGCATTGATGGAAACAGGAGATTTTTTTCTTTTTTTTTTTAATTGTTTTTTTAATTAAAATTTTTCATTTTTAGAAAAAGCTTTAGATTACATAAATTTTACATACAAAACATAAGGGATTCCCATATGCCCCTCCCCTTTCCCTCCCACACTTTCCCACATTAACAACAAACATCATTATTGTGGTACATTTTTTACAATTGATTAGCATATATTGAAGCATTACTACTAACCATAGACTACACTTTACGTTATACAGTTTACACTCTTGTATTGCTTTTACTTATTTATTTATTTTTATTGTGGGTAAAAATAAAATTTTTCGCAATACATACCAATATTTGTAAAATGATATATAAATACATATGCATATATGTGCATTTGCTTACATAAATGTTATTTTTTATATATATGTATATATTTTAAAGGTGCTTAGATTACGTAAATATTACTCAGAAATTACAGGGATTCCCATGTTCCCCACCTCCCACACCTCCCACAACATCCCACACCACCATCCTTCATCAGTGTGGCACAACACCCACAATGGATATACACATCCTGGGGCCTTGCCACCGAGCATAGACCACAGTTCACATCATAGACCACACTCTCGTCCACACCGTTCTGCATGGTATATGCTGATGCAAATTGGCCTATATCCGTCGCAGCACCACCACTCAGGACAAACCCCAAATCCCAAAAAAGCCCCTGTATTTCAACTGCCCCTCCTCCCCCTGCCCCAAAAACGTCCAGTGGCCACGGGCTCCACCTCACTGTTAGAATTTCTTCCATTGCTTGAATCACAATATGTCTACAAGAGAACACCACCAAGTCCACTCAAGTCCATAGCTCCTCCCCCAATCCTGAGGGGACTGGGATGGTGATGTCCAATCCACCTCCAAGTGAGAGTGGGCTTATATCGCATGGATATGGTGGATGGGATTATTCTGCCTGCAGCTGCAGGCCCTCTCCGTTCCCTGGGATGGCCATTGTCCATCGTCGTCTCCTCGCCAGCTGACTTGGATGAGTCCATTGAGCTGTAGGGTAGGATTTCCAGCTCCACCAAGATTCCAGGCACAGCTGGCACATAGGTAGACCAGAGACTTCAGTCTCTAGAAGTACACCTAAAAACTCCAGCATCACGTATAGGTTTGAATAGAAGAGACTGATGGACCATGTCCAGGGAGGACTTATTTGTGTCCAAATCTGTTACTCTCCAGAGCACGGATTCCAATGAAGAACTCACTAATTAGGCATCAATTTCTGGGGTTATCCCCACTTATATAGGACCTGGGTGTCTCCAGAACCCTCAGGGGTCCCTCTGTGTGGGGTGATATCCACTTTGGTGTTCTATGAGATCCTACTGAGGTCTGCGTAAGCATTGCCTCTGGGATGACCTCCCGACTCTCCTTGAAGTCTCTTATCCACGTGAATTCATTTCTCTTTACCTTTCCCCCCTTTTATTCAAGGTCTTTTTCCAATCGTGTTGCCAGTTGGCACTTGGAATTAATCCCTTGTTGCCAGTGAGGCTCATCCTCGGGAGTCATGTCCCACGTTGGGGGGAAGGTAATGCATTGAAATGCTGAGTTTGGCTTAGAGAGAGGCCACATTTGAGCAACAAGGAGGCTCTCAGTTGGCAACCCTTAGGCACCCCATAACAGTAGGCTAAGTTTCAATTACAAGAGCAAATTCTCATAAGGCTAGTCCTCCATAACAAGAAACCATCAGAGGGCCATCCTCTTTTGCCAGACACTGCCTCTGCACTCAGGGAACTGTTGCTGCTCCCTTGGAGAATGTGGCAGAGCTCTCCAGGCTGGGAATTCAGATTCCCTCATTTATTGTGCAATTGTCTACCCACCATGACCATGCCCCATCCCTTGATCATTTGAACAATTTTATATATCCTTCATGTATATTCAGATAGACTTACACCCATTAATCCCCCATCGCAGACACCCCCCACCAATGATCCTCTGCAGCCCCCCTTGTAACCCTTCTGTGGTCTAAAACTTCCTTGAACATGAAGCCCATATAATAATGAAATACAACTAATAGGAAAAAGAAATAATAATGATTAGCTTAAATGCAAGTGTTAAGTACAAGGAAACTCAGAACTCTCAATTTGGTTCCATTGGTCAGTAGGTCTATCCTTGTGCCAACACCATGCGGTTTTGATCGCTGCAGCTTTGTAGTACATTTTAAAGTCAGGTAATGTGATACCTCCAACTTCATTTTTCTTTTTCAATATGTCTTTGGCTATTCAGGGCCTCTTACTTCTCCAAATATATTTTGTGGTTAGTTTTCCAGGTTCCTTAAAAAATACAGTGTTGATTTTTATTGGGATTGCATTAAATCTGTAGATTAGTTTGGGTAGGATAGACATCTTGATGATGTTTAGTCTTCCTGTCCATGAACAGGGAATATTTTTTTATTTATTTAAGTCTTCTTTGATTTCCTTTAACATTGTTGTGTAGTTTTCTGTATTTAAGTTCTTTACATCTTTAGTTAAAATTTTTCCCAAGTATGTGATTCTTTTAGTTATTATTGTAAGTGGTATTTTTTTCTTGATTTCCTCCTCAGATTGCTCATTATTGGTGTACAAAAATGCTACTGATTTTTGAGCATTGTTCTTGCAGCCTGCAACATTACTGAACTCATGTATAATTTCTAGAAGCTTTGCTGTAGATTTCTCAGAGCTTTCTATATATAGGATCATGTCGTCTGCAAATAATGAAATTTTTACTTCTTCGTTTCCAATCTAGATGCCTTTTATGTCCTTTTCTTGCTTCAGTGCTCAGGCCAGTACTTCTAAGACAATGTTAAATACGAGTGGTGATAGTGGGCATCATTGTCTTGTTTCCAATCTCAGAGGGAAGGTTTTTAGGATTTCACCATTGAAAATGATGTTGGCTTTCGGTTTTTCATATATACCCTTTATCATATTCAGAAAGTTTCCTTCTATTCCTATCTTTTGAAGTATTTTTACCAGGAATGAATGCTGTATTTTGTCAAATGCTTTTTCTGCATCTATAGAGATGATCATGTGATTTTTTCTTTCAATCTGTTTATGTGGTGTATAACATTGATTGATTTTCTTGTATTGAACCATCGTTGCATACCCGGGATGAAACCCACTTGGTCATGGTGTATAATCCTTTTGATATGTTGTTGAGTGAGATTAGCAAATATTTTGTTGAGGATTTTAGCATCTAGGTTCCTTAGAGAAATTGTTCTGTAATTTTCCTTTCTTGGTGTATCTTTGTTTGGTTTTGGTGTTAGGGTAACGTTAGCATCATAGAATGAATTAGGCAATATTCTTTCTGCTTCTATTTTTTGGAAGAGCTTAAGCAGAATTGGTGTTAGCTCTTTCCGGAATGTTTGGTAGAATTCAGCTGTGAAACTGTCTGGTCCTGGGCTCTTCTTAGTTGGGAGGTTTTTGATGACTGAGTCTATTTCTTTACTTGTAATTGGACAGTTGAGTTCATCAATTTCTTCTTTCATCAATGTAGGCTGTTTGTGAGTTTCTAGAAACTTGTCCATTTCCTCTAAGTTATCATTCTTGTTGGCATATAATTTTTCAAAATATCCTTTTATGATACTCTTTATTTCTGTGGGGTCAGTAGTGATATCCCCTTGCTAATTCCTTATTTTCTGTATTTGAATCTGTTCTTTCTTTTTCTTTGTTAGTCTCGCTAAGCGTTTGTCAATTTTATTGATATTCTCGAAGAACCAGCTTTTGGTTTTGTTTATTGTTTCTAGTGCTTTCTTATTCTCTATTTCATTTAGTTCTGCTCTAATGTTTGTTATTTCCTTCTTTCTACTTCCTTTTGGTTTAGTTTGTTGTTATTTTCCAATTCCTCCAAGTGTGCATTTAGGTCTTCAATTTTAGCTCTTTCTTCTTTTTTAATATATGAATTTATGGCTATGAACTTCCCTCTCAGAACTGCTTTCACTGCATCTCATAGGTTTTGATATGTTGTGTTGACATTTTCATTAGTTTCAAGGTAGTTGCTGATTTCTTTTGTGATTTCCTCCTTGACCCACTGTTTGTCTAAGAGTGTTTTGTTTAAGTTCCATATCCTTGTGCGTAACCTGTTTCTCTGGCCCTTAGTGATTTCCAATTTCATTCCATTATGGTCAGAGAAATTACTTTGTATAATCTCAATCTTTCTGAATTCATTGAGTGGTGCCCTGTGGCCTAGCATATGGTCAATCTTGGAGTATGATCCATATGCACTCAAGAACAATGTAAATCCTCCTGTATTTGGGTGTAGTGTTCTGTATATCTCTATTAACTTCAGGTCCTCTAATGTATTGTTTGGAGCCTTTTTTTCCTTAGTGATTCTCTGTCTAGATGTTCTGTCTAATGATGATAATGGTGTGTTAAAGTCCCCTGCTATAATTGCAGAGGTATTTATTTCTCCACTTAGTTTTTCCAGGGTTTGCTTCATGTATTTTAAAGCACCCCGATTAGGTGCATAAATGTTTATGATTGTTCTCTCTTCTTGAGAGATTACCCCTTTTACTAATATATAGTGTCCATCTTTGTCTCTTACGATAGTTTTGCATTTAAAGTCTATTTTGTTTTATATTAGAATAGCTACTCCGGCCCTTTTTTGGCTATTGTTAGCTTGTAAAATGGTTCTCCAGTGATTCACTTTAAGCCTCCTTGAATCCCTGGGTTGAAGGTGGGTTTCTTGTAGACAGCATATATATCGATCATATTTCCTCATCCATTCTGCCAATTTGTGTCTCTTGATAGGTGAATTTAGTCCATTAACACTCAGCGTTACTACTCGTAACGAATTTCTTACTTCAGCCATTTTTCTTTAGGTTAATGTATGTCATATGTTGTTTTGTTTTCATGTTTTGCCTTTTTTAGTTGCTTTTAAACTCTCCTCCAACTCTCTGTCCCTTTTTTTTTCCTTTCAACTTGTAGAACTTCCGTTAGTGTTTCTTGATGTGCAAGTTTCTTATTGACATACTCTCTTAATTTCTGTTTATCTGTGAATATTTTAAACTCTCCATCATTTTTGTATGCCAGTTTGCTGGGTAGAGAATTCATGGCTGGAAGTTTTTACTTTTATTATTTTGACTATGTCATACCAGTGTCTTCTTGCCTTCATGGTTTCAGCTGAGAAATCAGCATTTAATCTTATTTTGCTTCTCTTGTATGTGATGGTTCTATTTTCTCTTGCTGCCTTGAGTATTTTCTCTTTGTCTTGAGCATTGGACATTTTGACAAGTATATGTCTTTGAGTTGGCCTGTTGGGATTTATATTGTTTGGGGTTAGCTTTGCTTCCTGGATTTGCACATCCATCTCTCTCAATATGGTTGGGAAGTTTTCAGCCATTATTTTCTTCAAAATTTCTTCTGTTCCTTTTCCCTTCTCTTCTCCTTCTGGGATGTCCATAATGCATATGTTTGAGCATTTTGTATTGTCGGTTAATTCCCTGAGTCCCTGCTGGATTTTTTCTATATTTTTGTCTATTTGTTCTACTATCTGTTTGATTTCAGATGTATTGTCTTCCACATCACTAATTCTTTCTTCTGCCTGTTCAAATCTGCTCCTATGTGAATTCAGAATCCCTTTGATTTCTTGGATTTTGCCACTGGTCACCATCATATCCATTACCTTTTTTGGTAGTGTTTACAATTTCTTCAGTATGTTCTACCAGTGTCTTTATATTCTTAATCTCTTCCTTCACTTCTCTAATTTGGTCTATGATATTTGTTTGGAAAGCTTTGATTACTTGTTCGATGTTCTGCATCACTTCCTTGTTTTTAGTTTATTCATTGGATTGGTCATATTTTCCTGTTTTTCAGTGTGGTTTGTAATTTTTTGTTGCCGTCCAGTCATCATTTTATCTTGATGGATTTATTCAGTTGATTAGCTTCTCTCTCTGCTCTAGAGTTTTATTTAGCTAGTGGTTCTGTGTGTGTGTTTTGTTTTCTCTTTGATACTTTTTCTTCCTATTTTATTTCCTTGCCTTCATAGGGAGGCCCTGGGAACGGAACCTGGTGCCTCCCGTATGGTAGATATTACATAAAAATATAGGAGAATGGGAACCAGATTGGTTCCCATTCCCCTATAATTTTATATAACATTTATGTAATCTAAGGTATTTTCAAAGAAAATTTTAAATAACAAAAGAAAATAAAAAAGATCCCCTGCTCTAGGCCATTTTATTGTACTATGTCAGTGTGGTGGGACTCAGATTGAGTCCATGCCCCCTTGCTAGGTTTCATATTAAACAGCCACAGCCGCAAGAGAGAGCTCTGTCTTTATTGATCCTGCCATGTGACAGAAATGAGAAAGCCTAAACAGCTGATGCCCCTGGGAAAGAGCTGCCATTTGCCTGATAGCTTACAGCTGAGCTTGGGAAGAGAGCTTAAGTGCCAAGACTAATATAGGAGGCCCTATGAGACAAGTCATATGCCAGATTCCAGCTGAAATCAATCAGAAAATGGACAGCTGGCCCTGAGGGAGGAAGCCCAGAGGGGAAGGAGAAACCAGGCAGAGATCACCTGCCATCTTGCTTCAACATGTGGCAGCTGACTTTGATGAGAAAGTACCTCTTATTGAGCCTTGGTTTTTACTTTTCACAGCCTTGAAACTGTAAGCTTTTACCCAAAATAAATCCCATTATAAAAGCCAACAGATTTCTGGTATTTTGCATTGGCACATCTTTTAGTAAATTAATACATATAGGTTTTACTATAGAGCTTTCCTTTGAAATTCTTTCATTTCTGATGACCTGAATGTATTTGTGGGTATGTTTGCTAATTAATTCCTCAACTTTCTCTTCACATCCTTTGCTTTTGTATTCTAGGGTATGAGTGCTTTTATTCTTGTTTTTTATTGCATTCATTGAAGCAAAGAAGTGCAGTTTGTTTTTTTTACCAGCATTGCTATTTATCATTTAATTATTTTATGTATGTATAAATGTATTTGGGGAAAATGTGTGAAAGGTATTAAATTTTATATTATTACTACAGTGTATCAGTCTTATGTTATTATTTTTATCCATTCCTTTTCAAATGTAGAAAGTTTTTCTGCAACACTTATGTAAGTGAACTGCTTTATTTAAAGAATTATTGAATATCTTTTTCAGCAAAGTGGCAGCTGCAGCTCTACTTGAAAACACCATGGCAGGGGTAAGAGGGATGGTGGAGGTAGGGGGTGGGAGATGGTGTGGGGTGGGGTTGGGATTTGTTAAGGTTTCTAGACCTGCTTGGAAGCCTAGGGCTGCATCTCAATGACCTCCATGCTTCAGATATTCCCATTCACAGCTTTGGTCCCTATTTACTGAGGTTAGGGGATGCCAAGTTTGGCTCAGCTTTAGAGATGTTGAAGCACCTGGAGAGACTTTTGTAGATCAGAAAACCTATTGTACATTGCCAGACAAAGCAAAAAAAGTTTTTAGATCTGTTGTGAAACTGAAAGAATACAGCAGTATACTAATAATCTTCTCTGTTATAGCACTTCTAAATGTTGCTTATTAAAATATTTGAATGGAAGTTTATTATATGAATAATTTCTCATTTAAAATTTTGTATTAGGAAAGTGTTTGAAAGTATTGAATACTTCAATGGATTTTGTCTTCATATTGAACATTGCTTCTATGGATATTTCAAACTGGGACCCTAACAAATTCATTAGGGTTTCCTTGAGTCATGCTCAAGAAAATCGTAATTATCCCCTGATATAATGGTTGCAGACCAAGATCTGCACTGTGTGGCAGGATCCTGATGAGTTACTGGATGCGGTGAGTTGATGGGCAACCTATGCAAGTATTCTGTGAGATGGGCATGCATAATGCTGTGTTTAATCTTGGTAATCCAGGACCAGACACAGAACAGTTTACAAGCCTAATGTGAGAGCTTTTAGTGCAGCACACCACATCCCCATCATTCGGTTCCATAATGATGCTTCTCACCCCATATGTTGGTCAACCAGTGCATGAAGTGACAGCCATGATGGCTAGCTTAGGGGAGGCAGAAAACTTGCATACACAAGCCTATCCTGTGTCTATTGAAGGAAGGGATAATTTTGCACCCAGGTGAGTGGCAAAACCAAAAGGACAGAACTCTTGAAGGGGACCCATTAAGGTGACACACATGCAGATGTGGAATGATCTGTTGGCTACTGGAGTAGACTGGGCAAAGATAGATGGGAAGCCAAATATGGTCCTATTGGATCCGTGGCACCACTTAGAGCCAATGCAGTGCAATGTGCAGAGGATAAAACAGATAGAGGCAGTTGTTCAATTGAGTGATTATTTGGCAAATACCCCGTAGGGATTCCCCAAGCCACCATTTACCTTTACATAGGATAAAGGCCAAGGTGTCTGAGATGGGGACCCTCAGAAAGACTGGAGGCCCTTTGTGGAACTAGCCATCCATTGGTCCCCAAAAAATGTTCGGCCAGTTCTTGCCCTGGTGGAAACAGTAGCTAAATGTACACTCCTATATGGACAGCCTGAAAAACTCACAGGAATGTACAACTATGTAGATGGATATGGACAAATGGGTCATGAGTCCTTATGGGTTGTCTGAACCAAGGTGATCTTGGGAATCAGTAACCTACCTCCCTGGAAATTTTCAGTGTGCATCTCCTCCATTCTGGAGTATTTACTTGGCATAGATGTGCTTTGCAATGTTGCCTTGCAAATTACTATTGGAGAGTTCCATTTGCATGTCCAAGTGGTTAAGCCTGTAGTGCAGGAATACACTCATCATCTGCCCATGACCGTGCTGGAGCCTTGCAGGACCATTAAAATAAAGCAGTATACAGGTGGTCATGATGAAATTACTGCTACCATTAAGGAATTGGCTAAAGTTCATATCCTCTGGGAGGCATGTAGGCCCTTTAATGATCCAGTATGACCTGTGCACAAGCCAGATGGGACTCGGCATGTAACTGTTGATTACTGAGAGTTGAACAAGGTGATTCCTCCCCTCCATGTGGCTGTGCCCTTTATTTTGGATCTCATGGACACATTAACTCTTACCTTACGGACATATATTGTTTTGAACCTGGCAAATGCATTCTTTTCCATTGCTATCCCTGACACTACACAGGATCAGTTTGCTTTCACATTGGAAGGATGTCAATGGACTTTTACCATTTTGCCAATGGGATATGTTCATAGCCCCACCATCTGTCATAGCTTAGTAGCTAAAGACTTAGAGCAATGGAAGCACTCAGGAACGATAAAATTGCTTCATTATGTTAATGATGTTATGTTAACCTCTGATTCTCTTGCAGATTTGGAAGTGGCAGTGCCCACATTGATCACTCATCTTCAGGAGTGAGGATGGGAAATAAATCAGGACAAGTTGCAAGGGCCTGGCTTATCTGTCAAATTTTTGGGTATTGTGTGGTTGGGTAAGACAAAAGTAATCCCAGAAGCCATTATTGATAAAATACAAGCCTTTCCCTGCCTCACTATGGTGCAACATCTACACATTTTCTTGGGTCTTTTGGGGTATTGGCAAGTCTTTGTGCCACAGTTGGCCAAGATTTTGCAGCTGCTATATAAGTTTACCTGAAAGGGGGCTATCTGGGACTGGGTGGATGAAGCCAAGGTGGCATTTGATGCCACCAAGTGGGCCATTAAACAGGCCCAGGTTCTCCTGGTGGTGGATCCTGGTCAACCATTTGAATTAGATATACATATCACAGAAGAGGGTTATGGTTGGGGTCTGTGGCAACATATGGAATGACTCCATCAGCCAATTGGATTTTGGAGCCAACTGTGGAAACAAACAGAAAAACATAGTTTGATAGAAAAGCAATTAGCTGCTGTATATGCCATAGCCCAGAGTACTGAAACTATAATGTGAGAGGCCCCAGTGAAAATATTCACCACCTACCCCATCAAAGGTTTGGTAAAAAACTGGCTAGCCTGGCTTCATAGTGGAGTGGCTCAAACAGCAACCCTTGCTAAGTGGGGTGTGTATTTAGAGCAGTGAAGTACTTTCATTTCCAGTCCTCTAAGTAAGGAACTGCAACAGGTTATGGGGCCCCTAACATATACAGGAACATTGAGTCCCAAGGCAGAAGTAACCCCTATACAGGATGGCCAATCCCCCTTTAAGGCTGGGGAAGGAACAGTGCCAGAGTCTGCATGGTACACAGATGGGGCCAGTTGAGGCCAGTCTGCTCAGTGGATGGCTGTAGCCACCACCTTAAAAATGATACCATGTGTTATGAAATGAGCTTTGGTCAAAGTAGGCAATGGGCTGAATTGTGAGCTGTGTGGCACACTGTAGGATAAGAAGAATGCCCTTTAACTCTTTGTACTGATTGTTGGGACATTTTTAAAGGCCTTACAGTGTTGTTAACAGAGTGGAAATTAATGGATTGCCTCATGGCCCATTGACCTATATGGGGAAGCCCCATGTTGGAAGACCTCTGAGAATGGGGGCTTTCAAAAGAGGTTGTGATACATCATGTGGCCACTTACCGTCCATTGGCCTGTCCTGGAAAAGATGAAGCAGATCAGTTAATGAAATTAACCCTGAGGGTAACAATTGTGCAGGACATCGCCACATGGTTGCATTGTAAATTGATGCATGCAGGAGTCCCCACTATGTCAAAGGCCAGCTGTTTATGGGGCTTTGAGGTAGGAATGAAGGACCTATGGGAAGCATGTAGAGGATGCCCACAATGCTTTCTCACACATGAACAGCCTTTGCCCTGTACCATGGGCCAGATTGAGTGTAGCCAAGTTCCCTTGACTTGGTGGCAGGTAGATTATGTAGGGTCACTGCCCTTGAGAAGGCAATGTTGATATATATTCACAGCCATGGATGCTGCCACCAGTTTGTTATTTGTCTACCCCATTGCCCAAGCAATGCAGATCAGCACGATTCATGCTTTACAGCAATTGTGTGCCCTATGTGGCCATCCCAAGGTAATTGAAAGTGATTGGAGTACCCAATTTTGTGGGCAACATGTACAACTATGGGCCCATCAACAGGAGATTCAATGGCCATTTCATGTCCGCTATAATCCCCTAGCAGTGGGTATGATTGAGAGCTAAGATGGATTATTAAAAACTGGATTACAGGCAACATGTGCCAGACTGCTGTCCCTGTGCAAATGGCACAAGAAGTTGTGGACCGTGGTCCAACAATTAAATGAGCACCCCCAATGGGGTGAGTAATGCCCATAGAAGCCCTATTGCATAGAGCAGTGGCTCTGATCCATTTGCAATTACAACAAAAGACCCCTTACTGAAGCCCCAAATGGGACATATTCTGTTACCAGCTGTGACTGTGCTCCATGGTGGAGAAACTAAAACCATGCCATAGCTCTGGACCTTGAAGGCACCCCATGTAAGGTGGCTCACTCTTATTGCTCACTGGGGAACAGGATTACAAAGGAAATTGTCAATTACACCTTGGATAACTTATGTTTGGCCCTTGCAGGTAGAAGTGATGGTGCCATCAATAGCAGAAACAATTTTGAAAGGGATTTTTATATTGGCTCTCGGGCCCATAATGAGTTCCTCCATTTTGATGCTGGTTGAGGATGTGACACCACAGCCCTCAGTGGATGGGCCCTGTGTTGTGGTACACGCAGCCTGGCCATATGCCACAGAGCAGAACATTGTTGTTGTGGCATGAGCAATTAAGTTGTGTCCTCTTAGATGGATACGAGTTACAAATTTTAGTCATTATTTCTCATTTGTCTTATCACCATTAGGATACATGCCAACAGTTTGCTTGCTTGGGCCTATACCTATGCTAAAGTGTACAACAAGTCTCATTGTTGGGTGTGTATGGAATACTGGCCAGCTCAGTGAGAGGCTTCACATGGAGCATTGCCTCTGCCACCTGGGACAATTGGACCTGGCTGGAGACAGCTAACTGAATGACCCTGGAGTGGGAAGCCATCCATCACCATGTAGAATGCTTGTTGCACCAGAACATGGCCTCAGCCAGGCCATGGTTCAGCTGGCTTCCCACTGAACGGGTAGAGTTGCATAGCATCGCACCTAAATATATTGAACAAAAGGGGGCCCCTGCAGACCAGCTGGGGAGATCCCCATAAATATGTGTAATGATATTCAGAATGTTACAGGTGGCTCCCATTGGTGGAACGGTCTACCATATACAGGTACAAAAGCCACAGACTGGCTGCCAAAGGGATATTTGTGGGTTTGTGGACCCCATGGGTGGCCATACCTTCCTGCTGATTGGATAGGGGACAACCCTTGATACTGGGGCAGATCTTATCCACCCTGCCCCAGTTACCCCATAACTGGGATACTGTATATCACAGATGGCAAAGAACACAGTGAGTCCCGTGGTGGTTCTACCCATTAGCTATACTTAGTCCTGGAGATATAGCCATTAAAGTAGAATTAGATGTAGAAGCTTTAGCATGGCACACTATGCAAGCTTTAAATGCTTCTTAATATGCAATTGCCCAGTTAACAGAAGAAATGGATCAAATCCACCACATTGTGTTACAAAATGGCCTTAGATTTGCTCACTGCAGCCCAAGGAGGCACATGTGCCCTGATACATACTGAATGTTGTGTGTACTTTCCTGATCATAAAGACTCCATACAAACAACTCTAAAAGACATGAAACTGTGAAGTCCAACAAATCCAGAACTTACAAGCTGACCCAGTAGGAACTGGTGGAACTTCCTAGGAACCTGGAAATGGGGATTAGAGGGCACCCTCATCAGGATGGGATGTATACTGTCTGTCTGTTGCTGTGTGTATTGCTGTTGCGGTATATGGCTGCAGTGTACCCCTGCTATTTCCAGGGCCATCACACTCAGGGGTGGGGTGTGAGGATGGTCAAATTTTGGTTATGGCCTTAGCCCTAGCTAGTTGCAGGCAGCTGGCTGTTGGCACCAATGAGGCAGGCCCCTCTCCACACAGCCTTGGGCCTGTGTCCAAATGTAGTTGATAAAACTAGCTTGGAATTATTCCCTAAACAAACCTAGGGTTGAGACACAATATCATAGTATGTTATATAATCTAATTGACATGTTATGATTACCATTGTATCAATATGTTATTACATGCCAAAAATGAGATAATAAAAACCAAGTCAGCCTGAAAGCTGATGATTGCTGCTTGGCTGCTGCCTGGTATGGACTGTTATACTTCTCCTTGTGTGTTTTTTTGCTTGCCCCCCTCGTGAGCCCCTTACTTGGATGCACTTAACACTATAAAATGTTAACTTTTTTACCATTATATGAGTGAAAGATAAATGGGTTTCTGTTTGTACCATTCCACTCACTGAGGTCTTCACAATTCTCACTAAGTTTAAAATTATATTAAAATGAAAAGTTAAAATATGTAAGTGATTACTTCTTATATAAACTACAGCTGAACTAAATACCTGCCAATATTTAAACCTTTAATGTAATAAGGGGTATTATTATTACTAAGTAGGTTTAGCCCCAGCCAATGGAAACCACAAATAGCCTGTAACTAGGAGGAAGCCTGAGTCCCAGCAAAAAGGAAGGGACATTGCTGGCCAATGTGATCCTGGGCTGTTCTGTTTCCCAGCAGGTAAACAAAGGTGTAAGTGTCATACTAGAGTTAAATTCTGGCACCCCAAAGCTTAGGCTGGAAATTAGAAAGCCATGGAGTCTTCCACCACTCACCTTCCCTGATGTTTAAAATGTGGGTCAAAATCCAGCCCTAACCAGCCACCATGACTGCCCATTTTACAGACACACTGACTGTGACCCACTTCACCACACTTATGGGGTCCCCCAAGACTGTAGCCCCCATATTGGGTGCTTCTCTTTTCCAAATCTCACACTGAGGATGGAGCTCTCCTGCATCCATGGCAGGATCATCTGACCCTACATAGATGCCCAGTCTTCCCTGGGAACCCCTCTGCCCTCTGTGCCAGCCCTGACACCCACCCAGTGCAGAGGCCTGTCCAGGACCAAAGCTCAAGCCATGGTCAAAGGACCCACCCTGGTTGTCTGAGGAGGGGACTGAGATTAAAAAGTCTAGATCAATCTCCAAAGCAACCAGTGGGCTCCATGGCCAGTGGCAAGAGGGAGCTGCCCATTACTAGACTGGACCCAGGCTCTGGCAATGAATGGGTGGGTTCTTGGCAATCTTGGGTAGTCAAAGAGACAGAAAGCTGAGCCAATGACTGCTTAGGCTAGTGAGCTGTTGGTGCCCAAACCAATAGGGAACAAAATTGGTCTGTTATTAGGCAGAAACTTCAAGTAAAAAATAGTAACCCACAGAAGAGGAGTTAGACATATGGATTTCCTTTGAATCTGCACAGGCAGATTGTTCCCTTCACCACAACTTTGCACTAGATGGGAAAGACAAGATAAAGAGTGTGAACTGATAGATGAGGGTATAGGTAAGGAGGGGTTGAGAAGCCCAGTGAAAGCAGAGCCCCAAAGAAAGCCTGTAGACTGAGCCCATCTCCTGCTGCCTCTCCTTAGTTCTCAGGATGCTGGTGGCCAGGCTCACTACACCCAAGTAGGAGTTTGGAGGATGCTTTGGTGGAGATCTGAACCATGATCTCAGATCTCAGATCCATGTGGGTCCTCAGCCAGTGAACCCCCAGGAGCCCTGAGAGACACAGGCCACACCCAGGCACACAGAGCCCCA
>JAQZBX010072126.1:0-15129 GCA_029593785.1 Cabassous unicinctus | reverse complement strand
CACACCCGCTTCCTGCAGTGAGGTTGCTGCATCAGCCCACCGCACCGCTCAGGCCGGCGTGCCCTCACAAGGAGGCCTCGGGAAGCGAACCCGGGCCTTCCATATTGTAAACGGGGGCTCTATCCACTGAGCCACACCCGCTTCCCTCTTCACATATTCTTTCTACCTCTTTCTTCTCCTTCAGGGACACCCCCAGAATGTGTATATTGATATCCTTGATGGTGCCCCACAGATTCCCCAGGCTCTGTTCACTTTTCTTCACTCTTTCTCCTTTCTGCTCCTTGGATAGATGACTTCAATTCCCTTATCTTCAAGTTCTCTGATTCTTTCTTCTGCCATCTCCAATCTGCTGTTGAAACTCTCTAGGCAATTTTCAATTTCTGTTACTGTGGTCTTCAGCTCTGTTTTGTTCCTTTCCATAATTTCCATCTCTTTATTGATTTCTCCTTGTGTTTTTTAATCATTTTCTTGATTTCCTTTAATTCTTTGTCCATGTTTTCCTTTAGTTCTTTGAGCATTTTTAGGGCCCTTTTTAAAAAAAGTTTTTGCATGGTATGTCCCAAGTCTGATCCTCCTCATCAATGGTTTCTATTGCTTTAATCTCCTTTGTCTGGGCTATTGACTCCTGTTTCTTTGTATGTATTATAAACTTTACTTGAAACTCAGACATTTTGACATTTTAATGTGTTGTCACTGGAATGTAGACCCTGAGACAACTATTCCTTAAACTTTTATCCAGCAAGTATTATAATAGAGCTTTCCTTTAATGCCAGGAGAAAAAAAAAAAACAAAAAAAAAAAACCTTTCCCAGTCTTTGCAGATTGTGCTGTGTGAGTGAGGTACTTCAGATTTTATCCAGATAATACATTTAAAGAATAGTCAAGGCCAAAGCATAAAGGCCTCCTTGATCCTTTCTGTGCATTCATCTTATCTTTGGTATGCACACAGGGCCCTCAAATTTCCCGTTTGCATGGATACGAATATTCCCTCTTCCCTAGGAAATAGTGCTCTCACTGTCCACAGCACTGCGCTATATGTCCTACAGCTAGGAATCCCTTGCCCTAGGCAGCCATGGCTTGAGTCCACTCCCACAGTGTGCTGTAGGAGAGCTCTGTGAGCTGCCTTCATATCTTTATATGCAAGTTCTGGGACAGTGAGCCTGTGACAAGTGTCTTGTTCATTCCCTCAGACCGCCACCAGACAGATTGGACCAGACATACATACTCTCAGTATGTGGATGAGGTTTATTCTGCTTCTTCCAGAACCAGGACCAAGGACCCACACTGGAAGCATAGGCTGGCTCTGTGCCATGCAAAGGAGGGGTTGGGAGTCAGGCCAGCCAGGGTACAGCAAAAAGTAAGTTGCTTATTTTCTTGCTTAAGTGCTCACCCTGTTACTGCAATCCTTTATTTTCTGGAGTTTTGAAAAAGATGTGCCTGCTATTTCTTGTTAGTTGTTCCAAGTTTCTATGTAGGTCAGAGTCCTGAAGCTTCTCACTCTTTCATCTTGATGGTGAGGAGATAGTCAACTAATTTTTGAACAAAGGCATCAAGGCATTTCAATGGAGAAAGAATACTCTTTTCAAAAAGGGGTACCAGAATCTTCATAAGCAAAAAGATGAGCATTGACCAATACTTTTTACCTTATACCATATATAAACAAAAAACCAATAACCTAAATGTAAAATATAAGATTATAAACCTTTTAGAAGAAAATATAGGAGACAGTATTTGTGTCCTTGTGATAGGCAAAGAATTCTTAGAAATGACACCAAAGAACAACACCAAAAGAAAATATTGACAAATTAGGCTTTAACAAATTTGAAAATTTTTGCTTTGTATATTAAGGGAATGAAAGCTGTGCCAGAAACTGTGGGAAAATATTTGCAAATCACATAGCTGAAAGAAGACTAGTATCCAGAATATATAAATAACTCTCAGAACTTAATAAGAAAACCAAGAACCCAAAACAAATGTGGGCAAAGGACTTGAAAAGATGCATCATCAAAGAAGAAATACAGATGTAAAATAAACGCAAAAAAGATGTTCAACATCATTAATCAGTAGGAAATGCAAATTCAAAACCATGAGACACCCTGGTGCATGCATTAAAATGACTTAGAAATAAAACTAATAATGGCAAACAATACCATGTGCTGTCAGGGAAGTGGGACAGTTGGAATTTGTATACCTTGCTTCTCTGAAAACAAATTTGTACATCCATTTTGGAAAATAGTTTGGCAGTTTTGTTTTGTTTCCTTTTTTAGAAAGTGTTAAAAGAAACAAAATAGATTCGCTATGGTTAAGAGATATAAAATTGAGTCAGGAGATTATTCTGGAGGTTACTGTTAGGCAGTTCTCAGGTAGACATCACAAACTGTTAAAATATGCAAAACCTCAAGCACCAATGTTCCTCAAAACCCCATAGGTATCCTGGCACCATAAACAAACCACAAGATAAAGACTTCAGTTAACTATCTAGCCTGAAGGATAATTAGAATACTCCAAATATCCACCACCCACAAACAACTTGTCTATCTTCTTTTCTTTTAAAAAACCCTTGCATGGAAATGCCAAGACCAGTACACATTTTGGGCTGCTACCTGAATCTGTGCTCCCTGAATGGCAATTCTAAGACCCCCAAAAATGCCTTTTTGTCTTACAGCTTAGTTTTTTATTTCTCTGTTGACAAAGGGACACACGTCATATTATCCAGAAATTTCACTCCTAGGTATTTCCCCAAGAGAATGAAAACTTTATATTCACACAAAAACTTGTGTGTAAATGCTGATAACAGTTTTATTTATAATTAAAAAGAACTGGAGGAAAAATCAAATATCTTTCTACTAGTAAATGGATAAAGAACTATAATACATCCATATCTCAGAGTACTGCTCATCAAGAAAAAGTGATGTATCTCAAAGGCATTTTGCTATGTGAAAGAAGTGAATAGGCTATACGCTGTAAGATTCCATTTATGACAATCTAGAAAAGGCCAAAATATAGGGATTGAGAACAACTCAGTCAGTGGTTCTAATTTCTGAAGATGAGGGAAGGGGTTAATTACAAAAGCCCAGCATGAGGGAATTTTTTTTTTTTTGGGGGGGGAGGGTGTTATGGAATCATTTTGTATCTTAAATGTGGCCATTTATTCATTTGTCAAAATCCATAGACCTGTGCACTACAGAGAGCGATTTTTATTGAAATTTACAATAAATAAAAACATCTTGCAAAAGTGCATTCATTCACACATTCAGCTCCACTCGTTCATACTTCATGTCTAGTATATGCCAAGAGAAAAAAAAAAAACAGGAGATCAATAAGATTCTCTAATGATTTCACACCTAGTAGAACAGCTCATGATAGTTTCACTAGTAAAGCCCAGAAAAAGAACTCAGCTGAGATTCTGGGAAAACTTTATCATTAGATGTATTAAAGAACACAAATATTTACTTAAGGTTGCCTCCATACTCCAAGGCATCTCTTTAATTTCCAACTACACAATTGAGGCGTAAAGCCTTCCTTGTTTTATGTGGAATTTCTGTCTTTAAGTAATTAATAATGTGTGGCATTTAGTTATGATTTTATAATTTATGAATTCTTTACTTTACCCTTTTAGGCTGCAGAACTCCCTTTAGTATTTTTTATAAATCTGGTCTTTTGGTAAAAAACTCTCTCAATTTCTATTTGTCTGTGAAGACTTTAAACTCACTCTCACTTTTGAATTCTTTGCCTGTAGTTTTTCTCTTTCAGAACTTTAAATACATCATGCTACTGCCTTCTTGCCTCCATGGCTTCTGGTGAGGATTGACACTTAGTCTAATTGAGGTTCCCTTGTAAGGGATACATTGCTTTTCTCTCGCTGCTCTCAGAATCCTCTGTTAATCACTGGCATTTGACATGCTGAATAGTACATGTTTTAAGCAGGTCTATTCAGATTCATTCTGTTTGGCATGTGTTGTTCTTCTTGGCTATCGATATTTATATCTTTCATAAGGGTTGGGAAGATTTGGGTCATTATTTCCTCAAATAATTTTTTCTGCCCCTTTTCCATTCTCTTCTCCCTCTGGCACACCAATTGCTCACCAATTGCATTGTCATTCAATTTCCTGAAACCCTGTTCCATTTTTCCATTCTTTTCTCTATCAGTTCTCCTGTCTTTTCAAGTTCAGATCTTCTGTCCTCCAATTCATTAATTCTGTCCTCCACCAATTCAAATCTGCTCTTATACATCTCTAACGTATTTTTTGTAAAGTACAGAAAGTGCATGAGATTTTATTCAAAGAAATCCAATTTTCTCCAAAATATGAAATGAATATTTCAATGTAAAAATGTGAATATAAACATTAATAGTTCTAAATATTAATGAACATTATTTTCTCATATTTCTTTTTCATGCATAAATGATATCATATTCAGAATAAAATAAAACAAAAATGACAAATTAAAGGAAACCCTTGAATTCCTCTTAAATATTTGTACAATTGTGAATGAAATGGCAAAAAAATTATGTCTTGCACTGGGCTATGTCCTATAATTTTTACATTATTTCCCTTTATCAAAACAAGTATAAAATTGGCTTTCAATTTTCCTTCAGATAATTACTAGCATTTTATCCTGTTCTAAAGAGTACTATGTAGCTTCTCTACCTTACCACTCCCATACTCTAGTCTTCATCTCAGTAACCTGTTGAATTTTGTCACATCATTAGCCTGTTGAAATGTTCATATTTTTTCATCCTCCATTTATTATTATTTTTTTAATTTTTAATATTTATTTTTGAAGAAGATTTCAATTACATAAATGGTACATTAAAAATGTAGGGCATTCCCATATATCCCACCCCCCCACATTCCCACACTTCCCCACATTAACAACATCCTCTAATAGTGTAGTACATTTGTTACAACTGATGAACACATATTGAAGCATTGCTACTAACCGTGAACTATAGTTTACATTATAGTTTGCACCCTATTCCACACAATTTTGTAGGTTATGACAAAATATATAATGGCCTTATCATCATTTTAATGTCATGCAGGACAATTTCCATGTCCCCAAAATGTGCCCATATTAGACCTGTTTTTCCCTCTCCCTCCCCTCAGAACCTCTGGTGGTCAATCCCTTCAAATCAATCTAATGTATTTTTAATCTCATACCTTGTGTCTTTCGTTCTGATAAGCTCTGTTATTTTTCTTTGCTGGCTTTCAAATTGTTCTTTATGCTCACCCAGTGTCATCTTAATATTCTTTCTCTCTTTAGCCATATTTTCTTTCAACTCCATGAATTGATTTAGGAGATTCGTGTGAACATCACTGATCAGTTGTCTTAAACCCTGTGCTTTATCAGGATTTTTTATTTGATCCTTTGGCTGGGCCACATCTTCCTGTTTCCTAGTATGGCTTGTAATTTTTGCTGATGTCTATGCATCTGAATATGTTAGTGAAATTACGCTTATGGTCAATTTCTCCTTCTTGCCTAGTGGTTTTGTTTCCTGGCTCTTCTTTGATTTTTGGTTCAACTTATACTAAATACTTATGATTTCCCATCCTAAGTTTTCTAAACAGGGCCAGGGATACACTAATGGGGCACAGACCAGATTCAAGAGTGCCTGGACATGAGACACTCCAGCTTTTTTCCTTTTTGCAGTTTCCTGGCCTTCCAGCAGATGGCAGTCTTTGGTGAACTGTTACAAGGTGGTATCTCTTTCACTTGCAGGTGATTCTGGTCTGGCTAGAGCCAAAATGGACCCTGCTGCTAAACTCACCAAAGAGAAACCACTCTCCACCCTCTGCTGCACCCTGGGAAGATGTCCATTCTCCTCTCAGGTGGCTTCTGTGAGCTATGGGCTTTATCCTGGCTGTTTGCCTTGAGGGTGGGGGAATCATTGCTGTTCCCAGCCACAGGGGCTGGGAACTCACAGCTTTCATTTTGGCCCCTTTGTTTCTCTGTTCCTCTGTCTCTGGAAAATGTGTAGCACTCTCCTGGTCTGCAGATCCCCAAAGCATCTCCCTTAGAAAGCTTTTGCCCTTCCTCCATTGTTTTTGTAAGAGAGTTGAGCACTGCCACCCTATTCTGACACCATCTTCCTGGAAATCCCAAATTCTTTATTTTATGAATGTGACTTTTCTTTGAAAGCAGGAGTATTTTCCCTCTGTGTCGGTAAAAAAAAAAAAAAAGACAATGGCACTGACTAGTTATACCAATTAATAGGTATGGCTTTCACATTTTTTACTCTTCTATACTTGAAATGATGTTTTCTGTAATTAGCACTTTCTTCTGTTATGCAACTCAGGCCATATAACATGAATTATAACACAAATTAAATTATATATCTGCCATATTAAACAAATTCCAAACTTTCCACTTCTCTTCCTAGAGCAGCTATGTACCTCCTAGAGTTGGTTAAAATATGTATCTGTACATGTCCTCTATGATTTAAAATTTTATGAGGTACAGCAAGACACTGAAGAAATGAAACAGATTCTCACCCAACTTAGGTCTGACTGAAGGATTCTAGTAAATGATTGCATCGTCAAAATATAAGGAAGCCTTTCTAATGTACTGTGGAAAATCATTTCACAATCCATGATAATTAAAAATAATGTACTCATGTGTCACTTTTCCTTTGATTTCTAGTACAAAGCTCTGCTATTAGAACTTGTCTATACTGTATTAACAAGTATAATTAGTTTTCTTTATCGCTCACTTTCTTAGTTTCAAATGCTTCTAGGCTAAAGTATATGGCATCACTAACAAAGATGAATAGTGAAGAGCAACATGTCTGCACTTTGTCTTCTTGCAGATATGATGGGGGTTGGCTCAGGATAGCCTTTCAATCCAAACAAATACTATCTAGGTAATTCCTAATATGCATATAATTGACACCCGCTGGTTATCTACCTCAGCACAATCCTATTGCAGTGTGCTACTGAGGATCAACAGAGCTAGGAGATTCCCTGACTACAATAAGTTTGTGTCTTAATCAGACAGAATATATTCCTAACACAGTAGGGATTTACAGATGCTTGGGACTAAATAGATGCTTGGCTAAGCATGACAAGAAAAGCAATGAAAGCATCGCCTGTTTATTTGACACACTGAAAGATTCCCATCCAGCTTTGTATATATTAAATATTGATAAATCAAGTCATCTTTTCTCCCATCTGAAGGCCCATTGTTCTTATTATACTTTTCTTCTATGTAACAATATTTTAACTGGAAAATTTTATTAAATGTATATTAAATAAATGAAATAAGAAGAATATAAACCTGATTTGTCCTAGCATCCAAATCAAACTACTGTTAATTTTTCCTATGCTGTTTTAGGGACCATATTGAAGAAGTAGTTTGAAACCAGGAGATATAAACGACAAACATTTTTCTAAGTAGTCAAATACTACATTGCCGTACTCACTTTTAAATGAGAAGAGAGGGAAACCACCTCCCCTGGAGGAGTAAGGAGGCTATTAGAAACACATGAGGCTATTTCACGCTATAGATGCATCCAGTCCACAGATTCCAATATGGTCTCCAAGGCAGTCTTCTTTAGTATAGTACTTGAGACATGCCCTGCTGGGGTAAATTATTATTTTTGATGATCAAATATTTCTACTTCCGCCCCTACCATGGAAGAAGCACAATCCCAAATTCCCTTGATGTTGGATTGGGCCAAGGGACTTGCTATGACCCACAGAATGCGAGCAGGCATGGTTTTACCATGTCCAAATGCACACTTTTAGAGGCATTGCAGGTGCTTCTTACCCGGCCAATTAGACACAGTCCAGAGACCAGTTCAACCACTTCATTTTATAGATGAGCAGAGGCTCTGAGAGGATGTAAAGAAAAAAAATTGGAAAAGGACAGCTAGAGAGACATACTATGAAAACTAGGAGGCATGACCAATTGTCTATTATCCCAGTAGAGAGCAAGCACAATTCTATGGCAATGGACATTAAACCCAGCAAAATAATATTTTTCTCAAGAAAATTTTATATTACATTTAAACACTATAGTGCTAATCACATTGTTTTATAATTTTGCTTGCTCATTTGCTGCTTCAACATATATGAATTCACTAGAAGCAAACAGAATGTAAATGAATATGTAATGAATGGATGGATGAGCAAATAAATAGATGGATATAATCTATTCACCAAACAGCGCTATTAAAGTAGCCTTTTTGGTTTTAAACCCAGATAATATAAAGGTAAAATTTCAGTTATCTGGAAAATTTACTTCTAAAACACACTTCACAAATAAAAATTAAAAAAAACATAAACAAAAAATAAAACATTTCAGCATCCCAAAGAATAAATGTGATCTTGCTCTTCCATTTTATGGGTAATTCATGTAAGGGTATATAAGTAACAGTGGTATGTGCAAACACCTGCCCCACACAAATCCTTGTTTCCTCTAAATATTATTTTCCAATGAGACAACGTGTCAGCCAGACATCTGTTACATGAAACTTGAATCTTTTGCTAACTATGGCCTCAAGCAAGTTACTCAGCCTCTCTGAGTCTTAGATTCCTTATATGTAACCTAGAGACAATACCTACACGAGCGGGTTAGATATGGTAAGAACTAAAGGAAAAAGTAAATCCGGCATCTGGCAATAAATAAATAAATACACCAGAGGACGGTCTGGCACATGGTAGATGATCAGCAAATGTGTTTTCCATACTCCTTTCCTTCCTCAATTGTCGCTGCCTCCTATGCTGTTTTCTAGAACACACATCTAAGATGTGCTCAATAAATAGCTACCGAAGTCACGTTAACGCCGACTCTAAGAAAGCAATGCTACTTGAAGTACATATTGGTTCCCAGTACCTTTGACCCCTGAAACACTCTTACTGAAGCTATTTTACATTTCACTGAAAGAGTAGTTTCTTCCCAGGTGAAGAAAATAAATGGGAATGTTCACTCACCCATGTGGATTTTATTACGAAGTGACAAACACTAAAGACTTTTGTGTGGGTGTTTCAGTAAGAAACTTTCTCAAGCCTAACAAATGTTAATGCAAAACCTCTGGCACTCCACATGACCTGGCACCTTCCCAAGCCCTGCGGCTGCACAATTACATCCCAGCTCTCCTGAACATTTCCCTAACTTTTCTTCCTGAGCAGCTTGATGTGGCGTGTGCGCGCGCGCGTGAGCACGCTCAGGTGTTTTAACCCTCACTCCACACACTTGGGGGTCCTTTTCCCAATATTCTTTTGACGAGTTCCTTGGAGCTAATGGGATCTGGCCCGCAAGAAGCACAGCAGGAGGGACCCGTGCTCAGGCAGGAGCAGATGAGGTCCAGCAACGCCGCCACCGCAGGCCAGCAGCCGCCTGGCTCGCCCGGAGGGCACCGCAAGACGCAGGCTCCAGGAGCGCATGCGCCGGCAGCTGCTTCTGCGCTGCGCGCTCAGCCTGCTCGCGCCGCGAGGCACAGGACCCACCGGCGCGTCCCTCACTGGGCAGGACAGGCTGGGACCTGCCGCGCGTGCGCCGAGCTCCTCCTAGCCTCAGCACTTCCACACACGCGCACACGCGCACACACACGCACACATCCCGCCACACCCCAACCCCAGACCCCTGCGCACTCCTCCCGCTCAAACATCAAACAGGGGCCTGAATTCCTCTTTCCAGACCAGCGCATGGCTCAGAGTAGGCATTTCCACACAACCCTTTTTGTTTGTTTGCCAAGAGTATTAAGGACCTTTCAAAACCTCAAAATAAACGCTGCTCATTTCTGTCCCCTTGGAAGGAGTGCCTCTGGGCAAGACGTTAGGCGAGAGGAAAGAGTTAAAAACATGCACTTAATATAGCAACCTTATAACAACATTCCCCAAACTGTCAGCTCTCTCCTACAAGATGAATTGCTTTCCAAATGTCTGGAGAATCAAGTCAAAAGTCCTTAAACTGGCATTCAAGGTCTCATAATCAGGTCTCCAAGCAGCTCCCTTTTTTCCTCACTCCACACAAATGAACGCTCTAAATCTGCCACGTACCTTCTTATTTTCTTCACGGAAGGGCTCACTTTCACTTTTACACATTGTGGACTCGTGTCAGTCCAGATGGAATTGCCTCTGTGTAAGGAGTCTTCCCCTTCACACACAACCTGTCAGGAGCAAGAGTCTCCAGTATATTCTGTAGTTTATTAGTTCTTTATATGTTGCTCCTCATAACAATGGCCCTGCCAGAAAGATATATTTGACATCATTTTTATCTTACATTTGAGGACAATGGGGCTCAGAGAGGTCTGCCTTATTTCTGAGTGGAAAGACTTGACTTTAAACTTACACATGTCTAATTTCAAAAACCAGCTCTTACCACCCCCATGCTTCATTCTTTACCCCCATTCTGCTTGAAACACTTATCACAGTAATTTCAGTTAGCAATTTGTGAATTTGTTCTGTATTTCCCACATAGACATTGGACTTGGACTTCTTGGGAACAGGGCATATGTGTTCTTCATGCCCATCCCATGCTTCATGTTGGCAGAATAGACAATAATTCTTGTAATACTTGAGACCCACTCCTCTCTGCCACAAATAATAAGAATGCCTTACATGTGGAAAGCCCTTTCAAGACTATAAAGTGCTAACATTGGTTCTGTGAATTGGGTAGAGACAAGAGTATCCGCAGATAACAATTTGCATTTTACAGATAAAGAAACAAAGGTTCAGAGTGGTCCACTTGCTTGAGCTAACAATGTCAGGAAACGTCAGAGAAAGGATTAGAATCCTGGTGTCCTGCTTCCAGGCCAGTGTCATTGCCCCTCTATTAAAGCTGCCTACTTGAGTAGTTTGGTGTGTGGTCTTCATTGACAAAGCATCTTGGAACATGTCCAAAGCTGTGTTCCGAGTGGTGACCACAATATCATCTACCACAAAGTACTAGAGATAATTTCTGCAATTCCCATACCAAGTCCTGGTCAACCCAGCACTTATCTATCTAATAAAATGTGTGCTTCGTTGATCTGGCTCTGGTTTAGAAATAATGCTTGCAACATAATTTCCTTTGTAATTTTCCTGAAACACATGAGCATCCTTTCAGCCTTTCTTTTTCCAAAGACTATTAAGCATCGATTTAAGATTGTAATATAGAAAAAAAAAAAAAAGATTTGAAAGAAATCCAGATGTTAAGAGCTTCTTGACTAGGTTCAGTCCTGCTAACTGAGTTGCTGACATCTTTCACAATGACTGCTTGAATAGTTCTTTACTTAATGCAGGCACTAATCATATTCAGGGGCAGTTTGATGTCTGCTGCTTTCTGATTGTAAAAGGATGATGATTCTGATACTGGGCCTGTGATATAGGGAGACACCCCAGAAAACCCCAGGACTACTGGCATTAAGTTGCTTACATTGAGGGCTCTGTCATGGGAAGGGGGGAAAACCCACTTCTTCTGGAAGGAAACCCAGAGCATGTGTGTGTGAGTGAGGCTCATACAACTGCTGGGATGTTTTGTAATGTGAGGAGGCAGAAAGTTACTGAACAAGCCAAGGTGCAAAGAGGGACAGGGGCTGGCAGGGACCACTCAGGAAAAGATCCCCTCCTGAACAAGGGGTGGAAACAAGGCTCAGTTCAAAAATACTACGTGCTGCAAGGAAAGAAAGATAGAGTCTGGAAAAAGCAAAAAGAGCTGGTAGACTGGGGATTCCAGGGAATTGTACAACACGACCACTTTTAAAGGAATTAATCCCGAAAAGAGGGAGATCTTTGCTTAGCTACTTCCTAGGAAGGGGTGAACACATATTCTGATGGGGCAGCTGCAGCCACATTCCCAAGGGGTCAGCAGGTCAAATGTAGCATAACAGAACAAACAGGTGTTGCTCAGAGCTGTACCCAGCATATAACAACATATTTAACACAATAAAAAAGGGCTCAACCATGGCCACAGGGCCAAATCCAGCCTGCCACCCAATTTTGTAAATAAAGTTTTATCAACTCATAAAGTTACATTGTTGATTGTTCTATCAGCCTTCCCCATGGGGACCTATGGCATTTAACCAGAGTGACTACAGGCAGGAAAAGGAAATAATTAGACTTCCAGGGATTATTAGACACTGGTTTGAACAGACACTAATTCCAGGAGACCAAACCCATCACTGTGGTGCACCAGTCAGAAGAGGCGCTTATAGAGGTCAGGTGACCAATGGGGTTTTAGCCCAGGTCTGTCTCACAGTGTGTCCAGGGGGTCGCCACAGGCCTCCTATGGTTATATTCCCATTTCCAGAGCACAAACTTGGAGTACACGTGCTCAGCAACTGGCAGACCAGAACAGAAACACAGAGGGCTTTGCTAAGTGTTGCAAAGTATACAGAAATTATATCCCACTCCACACCCTCCTTTTACTACTATAAGAACATAGTAATTCCTTCTCCATGCCATGGGTAAAATGTCTTTTTAAATATTTAAAGTTGATATCCATATGTAGTTTAAAAAGTTAATAAAAATCCTTGTTTGAAGCTATCAGAATATCATAGTTTTCACCTGAAAAATTTGTAAATGTGGCATATCTTGGAGTTGGAAGAAGATAGAACAGCTTAAATTCCTGACTTCTTTTGAGGGGAATAGCAAAATTGTCAGGGAGCTTGAAAAAATAGTCAAGGATGCCTCAATTTTTCTAAAATGCAAAATTGCAGCTAGGACAAATACAATATGTGCTTGCATAATATTTTTAATACAATAAGCCAGGGCTCAGCCATGCCCACTGGGCCAAATCTAGCCAGCTGCCCAACTTTGTAAATAAAGTTTTTTTATTGTCACCCAGCCACACCCATCGGTTTATGTATTGTCTATGGCTGCTTTCACACTACAACAGCAGTGCTTGTGACAGAGCCCGCCCGGCCTATAACCTGAAAATGTTATTATCAGAACCTTTGCAAAAAGAAATTTGCCAACCCCCACAAAAATCCATGAAAGTGTTTTGAGCCATTTATAGAGGTATTCAGCTATATTATGAACTGGTGAGTTGCTGGACGTTGGAAGTATTCAAGTTTGCTTAGCTATCAGCCGAGAAAGCTAAAATCAGGATTCCTGCATTAGCACAGAAGCTGGATGGCCTCTAAGTGGATCTCAGGTCCTCAGTCTTCCTGGCCATGTTATAAGCATTTTACTCTATTGTCCTGAATGACTAGATATGCAAATATGCAATGATCAGAAAACTCTGACCCACTATCAGCCATAACCAGACCAGGAAATTCTGGCCTCCTGCCTGCAGCAATCAGAGCAGAAAGCTGGCTGCTATCTACAGTAACCATTCCCAGGAAGTCAAACCATAATCCCTATATTTATAGCCCCAAAATACCCAGAACTTGATCACTAACCTACAGCCTCCCTAATTATTGTCTCCCCTTCCAATTTAGGACCAACGAGACAAGCCAAATATGCTCCCCTAATCATTCACTGAGGATGCCCCACTTCTAGTTAGACAGCTGCAAACTTCCCCATGCCCAACTGCCTCCAATCAGGGCACACCTGAAGTCTTTCCTTTTTTCGAATATGACGCTTTCCAATCTCTCAGCCTGCCATTGAGTCTCTGCCAAACATAAGTGATGGTGGCTGACTCCCTTGCAATAGCAAGTTCTGAGTAAATAGACTTTGCACTGATTTGGGTGTACTTCATTTATTTCCACAGTCCTCAAAAGTATCATTTTATTAATTGTCCCCATAATTATCTCCTACTTGTTAGTCCAAGTTTCAGAAACGATCACCGTGTCATTGAAATGCACATGATAAATTTATGTTACATAGTAGGATACTTTATCCTTTAAGTGAACTTACAATTGCCGTCATACTAGAAATTCTCAGATGCTGAGGAATCTGAACTCAGAACGAAACCAGAATTTATTGGGTTAGGAGCCAAGTATCATGAGAAGCAATTTCATAATATTTTTATTATTCCACAAATCAAAAACAATCCTTTCACTAAGGGAAAATTGAGGTTCAGAGAGCTTGGCAACTCTCCCCAAGCTGCCCAGCAGTAAATGGCATAGCTCTGCCATTGGAACCCAGGGCTGTGTTTGCAGAGTCCACACGGCCACTCCATTCCAATAACTTTCTGATCCAGGTCAGGCCTGACTCTTTAACTAATTACAGTCAAGGATTCCACCTCATCGTTCCAGCAATGCCCTGGTGCTTCTTAGACACAAAGACAGAGTACCTGAAGGCCTTGAACATTAATCAAGAGCCTCATCCCATCCTCTTCCTGACACTGAGCTTGAGACCCCTGCAGCTGACAGCAAGCACGAGTGGCTGATAGAAGACCCGAGTGGACTGTGGTCACAGTTGGCTCTGCCAAGCGGAGACACCAGCCCTAGCTGGATGAGAGCGATGATTTTTAAAAGAATCTTGTTTGAAGAGAAACAAAGGGCATTTAAGAGCCTGCTTTCTGATCCCAATCTGTCACAAAGAAGGCACATTATAAAAACATTAGCAGTCAACCACGGCTCTAGCAATCCCTGAATGGATGGTAGGGACAGTGATGGTGATTTATCAGAACCCAGAAGTGTAGCAGGTCACCAGTAACTCTCTAAGTCCTGAAGCTTTGTGCACACAAGAACCAGAGCCCAGCATCTCGGCACACACCAACCCTCTCCATGTCAGGGCAAGTTCCAGACCTGGCTCGGGCACAGGGTCTGAGCTCAAGACTATGTTTCCAAAGTGAACAGATGGTGCAACCCCTGTTCCGTGCGAGAGAGAGATCACGCCCAGCTAACATGAGCATTTTGACAGAGCACCAAATCACGCATTTATCAATCCTGACATGGTATCTGACGGGGGCTGCCTGCTGGTCCCCCGCCCCATCACAGCGTGGTGAAATCTTCCCAATTACTGAGGTCACAGATGTCAAAGCTTTCCTATCACATATTCCAAAATGTCAAAAATCACCCTCTGTCTCTCTTTATTTCTTTCTCAGTAATAAAATCTTAATCTCTCACTGCATATCTAAAGGTACAATTGGAACTTTGGAGCTTTTCTGGGAAGATTATTTGTACCTGACTTCAGCTGAGTGTTGAGTTGGTCTGTGTGTTAATTCCCAATATTTGCATATTTTTCCTAACATCTCTTCTGGTGAGCAAGGGGGATTCATGGGAGTAAGTCCATCTGAATATACATGAAAGATATATAAA